>PVIY010045049.1:0-19342 GCA_004026745.1 Myrmecophaga tridactyla | reverse complement strand
CTCTATTATCGTTTTATTCCTTTTTCTGATGTCTTTTTATTTCTTTTTCTAAATCGATGCAAATGTTCTAAGAAATGATGAATATGCAACTATGTGATAATATTAAGAATTACTGATTGTATATGTAGAATGGAATGATATTTTAATGTTCTTTTGTTAAGTTTTTTAATTAATAAAAAAGTTTATAAAAAAAAAAAAGCCAATCTGTCTCTGTGGCTTTTAGATTCCAGCAGCTAGCAAACTAGACCAAACTAGAACACTACCTATCTATCATCTATCCATCTTCTAAGTATTTGGGAGTAATTTTTATACATAGTCCTCCTTGAGTACTTAATACTTCCTTGTATATGTCCTAAGGACAAGAATATTTACTTGTGTGGCCATCTTAAGTACAATTATCAAGAAATTTAACATTGATATAACACTTACAATATAATTCCTATTTTTGCTTTGTCCCAATAATATCCTTTTGGCATTTTCTCCTCCATTTTCGATCCAGTTCAGGGTCATGTATTATTAGCTGTTATTGTCTCTTTAGTCTCTCTTTTTTAAATCATGGAAACATAAAACAACATAAAATTTCCCATCATAACCCTTCCAAGCATATAATTCAGTGGGATTAATCATATTCACAATGTGATGCTACCCTCACCACCATCCATTAACAGAACTATCCCAACACCCCAAAAAGAAACCGTGTACCCATTACATTAATTCCTCATTTCCCTTCCCCTACCCCTGATTACCTGTACTCTGCTTTCGCTATATATGAATTTGCATATTCTTGTTATTTCATATATGTGGAATCATGCAATTCTGTCTCTTGTGTCTGACTTTTTTCACTCAACATAATGTCTTAAAGGCTTATTAATGTTGTAACATGCATTAGAGCTTCATTTCTTTTTATGGTTGAATAATATTCTAATGCATGTATATGTCACATTTTGGTATCCATTCATCTGATGATGGATATTTGGATTGTGTGCTGCTTTGAAAATATTGTGTACCCCAGAAAAGCCATGTTTTGATCCTGACCCAATCTTGTGGAAGCAGCCATTTCTTTAAATCCTCATTCAATACTGTAGGGTGGAAACTTTTGATTAGATTATCTCCACAGAGATGTGACATGCCCAATTGTGGGTATGACCTTTTGATTAGATGGAGATGTGACTCCACCCATTTCAGGTAGGTCTTGATTAGTTTAATGGAATCCTTTAAAAGAGGAAACATTTTGGAGAGAGTTAGAAATGACAGAGCTGACAGAAACTTCAGAGCAGAGCTGACACAGATGCTGAAACTTGGAGAACAGAGACACAGATATTTGGAGATGCTTGGAGTC
Source organism: Myrmecophaga tridactyla (assembly GCA_004026745.1). Lineage (NCBI taxonomy): Eukaryota > Metazoa > Chordata > Mammalia > Pilosa > Myrmecophagidae > Myrmecophaga > Myrmecophaga tridactyla. The sequence continues at coordinate 18,003 of PVIY010045049.1, read as the reverse complement.
TAGCAGATGTCGCCATAAGATGTTAAGCAAGCCAGAATCCAGAGAGAGCCAAGGGAGGCCAAGAGATGAAAGCCAGTCCCAGAAAAGCAAAGTAAGGAACCCCCACATGAACAGAGTCTGAAAGCAGCAGAGCCCAGGATCAAGGGACCACCAGATGCCAGCCATGTGACTTCCCAGCTGACAGTGGTATTCTAGACCCATTGGCCTTCCTTGAATTAAGGTGTCTTTACCTGGATGTTTTAGTTTAGATATTTTTATAGGCTTAGAACTGTAAATTTGTAGCTCATTAAATTCCCTTTTTAAGAACCATTCCAATTCTGGTATATAGCATTCCAGCAGCTTACAAACAAATACAGATTTCTTCTATTTTTTGGCCAATGCAAATAATGCTTCTATGAACAGATACTGTTTAAGCCTATTTCAATCTACAAGCCAGCACTTCCTCCTTTATTTTTTCTTGCAATTTATTTTTTGGCAACACTGGGGCAATATCTTATAGAGATTTTCATACATTCTGTATTTTTTATGATTGATTACATTTTTCTCTCACCCATGTATGTCCTTTAAATTCATATTAGAAGTAGAGACTTGATCAGATTCCAATTTAAGGACTATACAACACAAACAGGGAACTTTAATGAAACTATGGACTGTAATTAATAGTATAACTATAATAATATTATTTCATCTATTATAACAAATGACCAATGCAAAGTTATAATATTATGGGGGAGTGTGGGTATATGGAAACTCTGTATTTTCTGCAAGATTTTTCTGTAAACCTACAACTTCTCTGAAAAAAAACAAAAACAAAAATCAATTTAGGAATATTAACAACCAAATGTAAAGTATGGACCTTGTTTAGATCCTGAATCAAGCAAATCAACTGCAAGAACAAAGTCGTTTTTGAGACAATTACAGAAATTGGGTTATGGACTGGTTCTTAAGTGACACCATAGAGTGATGGCTATTTTTGTTATATATGATAATTGACAACTGTTTTGTGATTATGAAAGAAAATGTCCCTACTTTTTAGGGATGCATAATGAAACCTTTAGGGATGAAAGGACTTGGTGCTTGGAATTTGTTTTGTTTTGTTTTGTTTTTTACACGAGCAGGCTCTGGGAATTGAACGTGGGTCTCTGGCATGGCAGGGAAGAATTCTGCCACTGAGCCACCGTTGCATCACCCTTTAGTTTATTATATGTATTTTGCTACTTTGAAAGGTAAATGAAATGTGCTTTAATTTTAAATGTGAAATATTGTAGCAGAGGAATAGAAAGGGTAGAAGAAACAATTAATAATAATAATACTTCAGAGGTGGTGTGGACTTACATCATGAGGTCCATCATGTCTGGTTTCCTCTTTTTTGTGACATTAGCAGCTATCAATGATCATTATATTGATTCATTAGGAAATGCAAATTGGTATTAGCCAAAGTATATCATTTCTTTATCATTTACTTAGCTGAAATATTCTTTTTCCTTTTAAAGGTTTTATTTATTTTAAAAACTTTATAGAATTACATTAATAATACATTCTAATTGTACAATGAGAGGCAATAGAGCATAATGATTAGGAGTATGGGCTCCAGAACCAGGCGCAGCTCAAATTCTAGCTCTGTGACCTTGGGCAAATTAAATTGTTTGAGCCTTAGTTTCTCTGTGTAATGTAATAGTTGTTTTTGCTCCACAGATGGGTTGTGTGGATTAAATGACTTAAATGTAAAACATCTTTTTTAAATTTTCTTTTTTAGAGTAGTTGTAGTTTTACTGCTTTTTAATTTTTTTTACGATTTTAGAAAAATCATGCAGAAAGCACAGAGTTCCCTCTCAAACACACATGTTTTCCTTATTAACATTTTGTATTAGTGTGGTACATCTGTTATAATTTATAAATCAATAGTGAGACACTTTTAAAGAGAATCTTCTCTTTACCCACTATTTGGCTACCCTAAATACAAATTGTCTAGGAAAGATAGGCTAAATGCTTGATTCTTGTGATATTTAGGTTCAGGTGTCAACTTTGTCCAGGTGATGATGCCCCGTTGTTCTGTTGCTGTGGATTTAAATGATCAGGATGTGAAATTCATCTGTGGCTGATTACATCCACAGGTGGCTAAGAGGAGTTCCTTCCACAATGAGTAATATTTAATTTAATTCACTAGAGGCTTAAAAGAGAAAGGTCCAAAGGGAGTTCAACACAGTACAGCTCAAACAGATCATAATACCTCATCTCAGCACTCACAGCTCAGCCTACATGTTTGGAGTTGCAGAAAGGAACCACCCCTGGGAAAGCCACTGGAACCCAGAAGCCAGGACAGAAGGCCAGCAGACATCTCCATGTGCCTTCATGTGACAGAGAAGCTCAGATGAAAGCTAGTTGCCTTTCCTCTGAAGAACTATAAATATTTAACTAAATAAATCCCCTTATTAAAAGCCAATTCATCTTTGGTGTGTTGCATTCTGACAGCTTTAGCAAATTAAAACAATTCTTTTCCCTTTTTTTAAAAAACACTTGTCAAAATAATAAGCTAATTCTCCAAATATTACCAATACATTTTTTGGCCAATGAGATTTTTAAAGAACTCTAATACATTCATGGATTTTAAAATACGTTTGATGGTTTCAATCCATTCTTACTGATGTTTAAATTGTTCCACTTTGGCTAGTGGGAGTCTCTCCCAGTTAATTTCTGAATCTTTCAAACACAACCCTAGTGGTCTTTGATAGTGTCCTTGCTTTCTAGCATGCATGATCCAGGCTCATTATAATCTTCTGCCCTAGATCCCAATATCAGCCATTTCTCCAAAGACCCTTTTATGAAGATAGATTCAGAGATAACAGTCTGAGTACTAGGTGTATTCATTCTACTGGGTTGGCTATCTGTTGCTAGGCCGTTTCAGTAGAGAGAAGTAGGAAATATATTTTTTTAAGATAAAATATATCATGAAGTCATACTCATTTCAAACTCAGTACTTCAAGGTTTGCCCTTGACCTCACCAGTCTTAATCATATTTTCTTTCTCCAGCATCAATTTTTTTTTCTCACACACTGTTTAGAGAAAGAGATTGCAAAATCTTCTGTGAACAGAACACTATGTTGCTTTTCTCCCTAAATGAATCATTATTTGGGACAGGGGCATGTGCAACTTAAAATTGTAAATTTTAAACTGAAGTGACTACTTTGGATCTCTCCTCTACATTTTCTTTGAGAGAAACTAAATTCACAGGATCTTTTAGCCCATTGCCTTCAGGTTCTCTCAAAGGATAGTTGGAAAACCAGCCCACATACTTTCAAACAGTTCCAACAAATGATTGAATCCTCCTGGGGGTACAAACTGACTTTCAGAAAGCAAAAGAGCACGACCAGACATGGAGCTTCTAGGAGTTTGAGGTTTGACCAAAGGTTATCACCTTATTTATCTCAGGGGCCATAAGTAGAATTATGAGGTTCTGAAACCATTTCTAGGTTTTGAAATGAATAAATCTGAGGTTTGGGTTGAAGACAGTCACTAGGACTCTCTGTGATACACTTATTTAGGAAAATACATCAAAAAATTAAAGGGAGAAGTGTTCACAGCTCTAATGAGCACAAAACAGTAGGGTTTGTTGTTTCTCATGAGGCTTATCCTTTTGTGGACTTGTGAGAAGTAGATATCTTTTTCATACAAATTTATCCAAATGCCTCCCCATCATAAGAGAAAAACTGCAAAAGAAAATGTTCCCAGGATCTTGACTACAGTGGCTTCTTTGAAGAGACTGGTAGCTCTCCCACCTCACAGAATCATAGAATTATAGAATGTTAGGGTTGGATAGTCCTTTAGTTGTGTAGTCTAGTTTTCCCAAACATCCTTAAAGTCAAGGGCCTAGAGCCCTTGCTTAAAAAAAAAAAAAAAAGAAGAAGAGGAGCCAAGATGGTGGTTTAGCAATGTGCGGGTTTTAGTTCATCCTCCAGAACAACTACTAAATAACCAGAAACAGTACAGAACAGCTCCTGGGGCCATGTCAGTGACCGGACATACAGCATACCCCAGTCTGGACCAGCTGGACCGGCTGCAAGTGCCCCAAACCATGAGTTCCCCAAGCCACAGTTGCTGGTGTCCCTCCCCCACAGGTTGCTTCCCAGAGGGGAAAGGAAAGAGACTTTACCAGCAGCAGGGGCTGAGCCCAACCAAACACCAATTGTGGAATTAATTAACAAATTCTGACAACTAAAAATAGGCCCCCAGCTCAGGTGAACCTGGTCAAAGCAGAGGTCGCTCATTTTTGCTCCTGTGCCAAGGGGGCAGGGCTGACAGAAAAAGAAAAAAAAAGGAAACAGAGGTTTCTGTGGCTGTGTTTCTACAAAGGTTTGACTGCCTTTGGATACAGCGGCAGGGCTTCTCAGGCTGCAACTGCCCCAGGCATAGGCAGAAACAAGCCCATCTGAGGGCTTGTCTGGAGCCTGTGCCTTCCTTGTCTATCTATTCTTTGACAACCCACAGTTGGGAGGGGTAAAGCCCAACTCAGGTGGAATCCCTCCCTCAAGGAATTCAGACACCAGGACTTGGTAATTTGAAGCCATTAAAACCAGCCTACAACCTCTCCTCTGTCTCCACCACATCCCCAGCAAGGAGAGTGTGCCAAAGTTAAAGGTATGCATCATCTTATGCTGGTGGGACCTGCAGGCAGACAAGCGCCACATACTGGTCAGGATAAGAAGAACAGAGTCCAGAGACTTCACAGGAAAGTCTTTCAACCTGCTGGGTCTCACCCTCAGGGAAAACCAACGCGGGTGACTCTTTCCTCCTGATGGGAGGCCAGTTTGGTCTGGGAAAATCCAGCTGGGGTCTATAATACCCAAGTAAACCCTCCTAAGGGTGGGAGGGGGAAGGCACCACACAAGCAGGGCAAGAAACAAGAAAACAAGAACTGAGAAATTCTCCTCTGCTACACAAAACCTAAGCTAGAGGTTCAGAAAAAAGCTGAACTGAATGTCAAAGAACAGATAGACAACAAATTCATCCACCAAGAAAACCCTAGGTAAAAGAAGTGAAAGCAATCTCCAGAATAAAGTAATTAAGGTAATTAAATGCCTAGACACCAGCAAAAAATAACAAATCACACTAGGAAAATTGAAGATATGGCCCAGTCAAAGGAACAAACCAACAATTCAAATGAGCTACGGGAGCTGAAACAATTAATTCAGAATATACGGACATGGAAAACCTCATCAAAAACCAAATCAATGAATTGAGGGAGGATATAAAGAAGGCAAGGAATGAACAAAAAGAAGAAATCAAAAGTCTGAAAAAACAAATCACAGAATTTATGGGAATGAAAGACATGGTAGAAGAGATGAAAAAAAACAATGGAAACCCACAATGGTAGATTTCAAGAGGCAGAACATAGGATTGGTGAACTGGAGGACGGAACATCTGAAATCCGACAAGAAAAAGAAACTATAGGGAAAAAAAATGAAAAAAATAGGAGCAGGGACTCAGGGAATTGAATGACAATATGAAGCGCATGAATATACGTGTCGTGGGTATCCCAGAAGGAGAAGAGAAGGGAAAAGGAGGAGAAAAACTAATGGAGGAAATTATCACTGAAAATTTCCCAAGTCTTATGAAAGACTTAAAATTACAGATCCAAGAAGTGCAGCATACCCCAAAGAGAATAGATCCAAATAGACGTACTCCAAGACATTTACTAATCAGAATGTCAGAGGTCAAAGAGAAATAGAGAATCTTGAAAGTAGCAAGAGAAAAGCAATCCATCACATACAAGGGAAGCCCAATAAGGCTATGCATAGATTTCTCAGCAGAAACCATGGAGGTGAGGAGACAGTGGGATGATATATTTAAATTATTAAAAGAGAAAAACTGCCAACCAAGAATTCTGTATCCAGCAAAACTGTCCTTAAAAATGAGGGAGAAATTAAAACATTTCCAGACAAAAAATCACTGAGAGAATTTGTGACCAAGAGACCAGCTCTGCAAGAACTGCTAAAGGGAGCACTAGAGACAGATACAAAAAGACAGAAGAGAGATGTGTGGAGAAGAGTGTAGAAAGGAAGACTATGAGTAAAGGTAAAAAGAAGGAAAATTAGATATGACATATAAAATCCAAAAGGCAAAGTGGTAGAAGAAAGTACTACCTGTGCAGTAATAACACTAAATGTTAATAGATTAAACTCCCCAATCAAAAGACATAGACTGGCAGAATGGATAAGAAAACAGGACCCATCTATAAGCTGTCTCTACTCAAAGGACATGAGGACGAGGACACAAACGGACATTTGCACACCAATGTTTATAGAAGCATTATTTACAATTACCAAGAGATGGAAACAGCCAAAATGTCCAACAGATAGGTGGCTAAACAAATGTGGCATACACATATGATGGAATATTATGCATCTGTAAGACAAAATAAAGTTATGAAGTATGTAACAACATGGATTGACCTTAAGGATATTATGCTGAGTGAAATTAGCCAAGAACAAAAGGACAAATACTGTATGGTCTCACTGATATGAACTGACATTAGTGAATACACTTGGAAAATTTCGTTGGTAACAGAGACCATCAGGAGATAGAAAAAGGGTAAGATATTGGGTAAGTAGAGCTGAAGGGATACAGATTGTGCAACAGGACTGAATATAAAAACTCAGAAATGGACAGCACAATACTACCTCACTGTAATACAATTATGTTAAAACAGTGAATGAAGCTGAATGTGAGAATGATAGAGGGAGGAGGGCTGGGGCACAAATGAAATCAGAAGAAAAGATAGATGATAAAGACCAAGATGGTATAATCTAGGAATGCCTAAAGTGTATAATGATAGTGACTAAATGTACAAATTTTAAGAATATTTTTGTATGAGGAAGAACCAAGGAATGTCATTACTGCAGGGTGCTGAAAATAGATGGTAATCAATATTTTAAAATTTCAACTTATGTGTGAGACTAAAGCAAAAAATTTTTATTTGATACAGAATTTATATTTTGACTAGTGCTTTTCCTAATTTAACTTATGTAGATAGTTGGTTGAACACCATAAGTACATGGAACCTTGAGTAGGACATGAGATTTTGTTGGTTTGTCCAGAGTGATGCCCCGATGAATCCCAGAGTGATTTTATCAGTGAGTGGAAAAGTATTTGCAAAGTTCCCTTTGGGGAATGGTGAGAACGGGGGAAAATTCAACCTCCCCAAGTTGAATTCTTGATATTCTCACAAGCAGTGTGGACAACCAAAGCTATAGGCTGAGCCCCCAGTCTTGGGGTTTGTTCACATGAAACTTAACCCCACAAAGGAAAGGTCAAGCCTACTTAAAATTAGGCCTAAGAGTCACCCTCAAGAGAACCTCTTTTGTTGCTCAGATATGGCCTCTCTCTCCAGCCACACAACAAGCAAACTCACCACCCTCCCCCTGTCTATGTGGGATATGACTCCCAGGGGGTGTGGACCTTCCTGGCAATGTGGGACAGAAATCCTAGAATGAGCTGAGACCCAGCATCAAGGGATTGAGAAAACCTTCTCGACCAAAAGGGGGAAGAATGAAATGAGACAAAATGTCAATGGCTGAGAAATTCCAAACAGAGTTGAGAAATTATCCTGGAGGTTACTCTTATGCATTAAGTAGATATGACCTTGTTATCCAAGATGTAATGGAGAGGCTGGAGGGAACTGCCTGTAAATGTAGAGCTGTGTTCCAGTCGCCATGTTTCTTGAAGATGATTGTATAATGATATAGCTTTCACAATGTGACTGTGTGATTGTGAAAACCTTGTGTTTGATGCTCCTTTTATCTACTCTGACAACAGATAAGTAGAACATATGGAATAAAAATAAATAATAGGGGAACAAATGTTAAAATGAATTTAGTTTGAAATGCTAGTGATCAATGAAAGGGAGGGGTAAGGGGTATGGTATGTATAATTTTTTTTTCTGTTTTCGTTTTATTTTTCTGTTGTCTTTTTATTTCTTTTTCTGAATTGATGCAACTGTTCTGGGAAATTATCGTGATGATGAATATGCAACTATGTGATGATATTGTGAATTACTGATTATATATGTAGAACAAAATGATCATGTGTTAAGAATGTTTGTGTTTCTTTCTTTTAATTTTTTTTAAAAATAAAATACAAGACGAACAAATAAACAAAAAATACAATAAACAAACAAAAGCCAGATTACTGGGCCCTACCCCAAATCCATTTAATTAGAATTTCCATGGAGTGATTCGTAATCTGAATATTTAACAACTATGCCTGGGAGTCTTATCTGTGGGGACATTTTGGAAACATTTTAATCCAGCACTCTTATGTTTCAGATGAAGATCCATGGACAGGTAGTGGTTCATCACAGCCACCCAGCTGGCAGAGAACAGTTAATATTCCTGGAGGACAAGTGCTCCACAGTTTACTACCCACTAAGCATCCACATATGGAGGGCTACAAGTATTTTTTTAACAGGTTGGTTGTGTAGTTGCCCAGTAGATTCACAGATGAAGAAGATTATATAAGTAAGTATTTATGGATCTGGCTAATTCCATATAAGGAAAAACTTTTTAATTTACTGTGCTCTTGATTAGCTTTCTATTCTCAGAAATTAGGACTCAGAAAAGTCTTTATAACAGGAAAAAGCATTTTCCAGACTGGACTTTATTTGGGCATGTAAGACTTTTTTTTTTTTGGCAGGGGGAAATGTAAGACTTTAAAATACAAATGCATCTGATTATACACAGAGCCCCAGTGAGTCAGAAGGCCTTGTTTAAAGAAAAACTAACATTTAAAATAGAAAGCAAAATACAAGGATTATTTTTCCCTTACCTTGGATATTACCTAGAAGTTACTCACCTATCTCAGTGTATACTTATTACATTAGATCTCATTTGTCATGAGGAACACTGTTCTAGAGATATGAATAGATGTGCTGCCCAAAATTGTTCTCCCTGATCAAAGTTTGGGGAATGCTGCATTAAGTTACCCCTCCTAGGAAATACATAACGCACATTAGCTACTACTGTTAGTTAGACCAAATGGCAGAATAAGAAATAGAACATCTAGACCATGGCACAATGAGGAATCCCTTCAATGGAAGGCAGACCTTTGAGTGCTGGTGGTCCCTCCTCTGTCCTAGGGACTCAAGGGGCAGCAAGTCCAGTTCTGGTCTCCTCTGGTTTGGTAGGGTTCACATTGCCTGTGGACTGTGTTGACCTCCAAACTTCAGGCATGCCCCTGTGAGAAAGAAGGGAGGCATTATCTATTATTATCTACTCTCTATTAGCCTATGCTCTTGTAGCTCACTGCTTGTCTGTGGCCTCTGCTAAGATGTTCTGCTACTAAATCTAGTACTTGTTTGTTTTCTCAATGTCATGGTCAGGTTCATGTGTCAACTTGACCAAGTGGTGGTACCTTTTTGTCTGGTTGGGCAAGTGCTGGCCTGTCTGTTGCAATGAGGACATTTCATAGAATTAAATCATGATCATGTCAGCTATATCCACAGTTGATTCCATTTGTAATCAGCCAAAGGGGAGTGTCTTCTGCAATGAGTAATGCTTAATCTGATCACTGGAAGCCTTTTAAGGAGGATTCAGAAGAGACAGGCTCTTCCTGTTTTGGCTGGTGAGCCTTTCCTGTGGCATTCATCCAGACCCTCCACCGGAATCGATGGCTTCACAGCCTGTCCTGTGGATTTTGGACCCTACGTTTCCATGGTCACATGAGAAACTTTTATAAATTTTATATTTGCGAGAGTTCTCTGTTGATTCTGCTTCTCCAGAGAACCCTAACTAATACACCCAATTTCCAGGAAAATATTTTAAATTCAGGGTAGAATTATTGATTTTATTTTAATTTCTTCTTAAATCTCCCGCCCTGCTATCCTTGTCTATATTAGAGTACAGTATAAAGTGATGCAGGATTTCACACATGTATTAGTCAGGCTTCTCCAGAGAAATGGAAATGACAGGATATACATGCATTATTATATAATTTAGCTCGAGTGACTGAGGAGGTTGGCAAGTCCAAACTCCATAGAACACGCTGCAAGCTGCAAACTCCCATAAAGTTGAGGTTGAATTCCAGAGGAAGCTGACTGGAAGTAGAGACAGAAATTCTTTCTTGCTTCTGAAATCCTCAGTTCTGGCTTTTTAGACCTCTGACTGCTTGGAGAGGAGATTCCACACATTGCTGAGGGCAATCTTCTTTGTTGGTTGGAGATGCAATCAGCTATTGATGCAGCCGATTATAGATGCAAATCCATCTATGAAAAACTGCACAGTAACCATCAGGCCAGTGCTTGCTTGACCAAACACCTGGACACCATAACCTAGCCAAGCTGACACATGAAACTGACCATTACAACAAACACTGATGTTATTAGTTATTTTCAACTCAACAGATCGTAGTTGTTCTTGTCCTGCCAAGAACCCTGTGATCCACTGAGGCTTGCCCCCATCAGGACCCACCATTGAATTCTCTGCTACTTTCCTTTACTGAGGGCTGGCACCAAAAGCCATCACTTGGACTGTGGCTGTGCAGCAACTGCACCAGCTCTCATGACGACATTGTTCAACATGTCACCCAATACCCTTTCTACGTGAAATCAAACTGTAAACTAAGAGTTAAGTGTCAGGAACAAGTGTGTATTTTGAAGAACTGAAAAGCATCTGGCATATGTAGATGTTTTCTAGATTTTATTTATAACTACATGAGTAAGAGTTTGCCTGGTTCAGGTAAGGGAAGGGAGAGCATGGCTTCTTTTTTAAAATCAGATATGATATAATATTATGTTTTCTTCTTTGTCTTGGTTGCTCTGTTTAATGCAGTAACTATTCTATTCTCAATAATAGGCCCCCTTCCACAAGGGCTTTAATTTACTTTATTTACATGTGTTTGTGATGTTCACTTAGGATATATAATCTTAACAATGGTCTTCCCTGTGGCAATACTTTTCTGTTTTATACCCGAGACAACTGAAGAGCAGAGAGGTCAAGTAACTTACCCAAGGTCATGAAGATGGTAAATGGCAGTCATCCTCGAGCATCCAACTCTGGTATGGATTTAACCACTGCACATTCTGCTTCCTCTCCCAGCCAGCATTTACTGAGCGCTTCCCACGTGCCAGGCTCACCATGTGAAAGGGCATGACCTGCAGCATCTCATTTAAATCCTCCAACATTGGCATGAGGTAGTCTTATTTTACACAGAGAGGCTAGCTTACCCACCCCACCCCCCACCCCCCAAGGTCACACAGCTACTAAGTGGCAAAGCAGGGCCTCAAACCTAGGTCGTTGAATGCAAGAAACCCACAAGAACCATGAGAAACCGTCACTGCACTAAATGCCCTCCTAAGCCTCTGCTTTACTTTTTTTTTAGCATGGGCAGGCACTGGGAATCAAACTTGGGTCTCCAGCATGGCAGGTGAAAACTCTGCCTGCTGAGCCACCGTGACCTGCCCTCTGCTTTACTTTTATACATATTGTTAATTAGAATACATGGCAAAGAAATATCTCTTACCATTATGAAGTACAGTGGCTCTAATATAAAAGTCGAATATGAAGTCATCTGCAAATGAAAAGTATGGTCAAAACGTATACATTTTTTCTCTTTGACTATGATGGTTAGCTACATCCCTTGGAAACTTTTAATAGAATTCATGGGTGAGGAACAGAAGATCTTGTGTTCAAAGGGGCCAAAATAATTAATGAAGCCACAAAAGTCCTTATACATATCCATCTTTACTAAGATTAAACCAATAGAGACGCTATACTAAATAGATTAGCTGTGCCATTTTCCTGACCCTGAAAATCATCAAATGCCTGGTTGGCTTCACCACTTATTTGCTAGGAAAACATGGCAGCTGCCATAGGACGTGGATGGATTTGTACTTCAAGTACATTCACTGTGAAAGTTTTGATAATGTGGAGTAAAATACAAATACATGTGTGAGGCCTAGACTTTCTCTTAAAGAGTAAAATTTGTATCCATAAAGGGATTGCTACATCAATAAGTCTGGGCCACATATGTGACATACTTGCTGACATTGCTATCTGCCTCCTGGAGGTGAAAACAGTTGCAAGGAATGGAACCAGGAAAGGTCTGCCTTGCTCTGGGCTCACTTTTCAGGTCTAAGATGTTGTGAGACGAATCTAACTCACCCTAAGTGCTCAGGCCAAACTATTTCACCAGTATCCACAGACCACAAAAAGATATATCCTGAGAAGCAACATCTTTTAAGTATAGGCCACTCCAAATTGTTTCACAAAAACCTAGGGTTTTGAGCTACTAAACAAAGACATAAATGATTAAGCCATTACCCAAGCAGCTCAGTTACTGGAAAAGCCAGGCATTTCAATGAGTCACTGCTGTTGCCATTTGGTTTCTTAGAGAAGCAGATTCTGAGACCTTTGGGATCAAACCCTGTGAAATGGAAGAGAAAGGAGGAGGAGTGGGCAGAGGGAGGCATCAAGCTGTGTTGCAGGCTCAGCAACCTCAACTGAACCTCTCCCTGTCTTCTAAGTACTCCACAGCTGAACTGGCCTGTCAGAATCGTCTGGCCTTGGGCAGAAATGGCCTGGCCAACCCATAAGGGATATGGGCTGTCCCTTGAAGGACATGACCTTGGGGGATGCATCTCTCAGCAACCAAGGCAATACCTGAAGGAGCCAACAGCTGTCTGCTAATCATTTTCACCAGCAGGGGTAACAAGCCCTCTCTGGAAGGGGATCTTAGTGGCATATCTCTGTATCCATCAGAGTTACCATGATGATCTTTCACTCAGTTACACATTTATTGTTACACTTCTCTAAGGGAACTCCTTAGTGGAGAAAATCTTCTAATATATACTTTTACCCACTTCCTCCAGCTTTGCAGAGCCTTTCCAAGAATCTGGAGGCCTCTGAACTCTCATGTCTGGTTTAGTAAGGAGTTTTGATGATATTTTAAGTAGAATGAGGACAAATCATGTTCAGTGAACCAACACATTTTCCAAAGTAGGGAGAGGGGAGAAAAATTGTTATGACTCATGAAAAATATTTGAATATATTACTTGATAATGTTGATATATTTTAGTTTTCAAAACTGGGAGAAATTAAACCAAACTATAGTTGTGGGTTGATAGATATATAGGTGAAATATCAGGCCAATATAGTGTTAGTTTTCTTTTTTTTTTGACATCCTTAAAAATTTGTTGCATGGAGATTTTCAAACAGATACAAAAGTAAGGAGAATAATATAACAAACTGACAGGTACCCATAACTCTGATTCAGTACATATCAATACAGGGCTGATTTTATTTTGTTTGTATTTTTAGTCACCCACAATGAATTATTTGGGAGGAAATCCCAAACTTCATATTTTATCTGTAATTATTTCAGTATGTATCTCTAAAACATAAGGAAACTAAAAAGCTACAATATCATTAATATGCATGAAATATTAAGAATAACTTCTTAAAAAATAGGGGAAACAAAGGCTAAAATATATTGGGTAGATGGAAATACTAGCAGTCAATGAGAGGGAGGGGTAAGGGGTATGGTATGTATGAGCTTTTTTCTTTTTTCTTTTCTGAATTGATGCAAATGTTCTAAGAAATTATCATGGTGATGAATATATAACTATGTGATGATATTGTGAGTTATTGATTATATACCAAGAATGGAATGATCATATGTTAAGAATGTTCATGTTCGTATGTTGTTATGTTTAAAAAAATTTTTTTTTAAAGAATAACTTCTTAATATTATCAAATATGCATTCAGTAATCACAGTTTTACTATTCTCCTGGAGATATTTTTTGACAATTTGTTTGTTAGATCCAGGATCCAAATAAGATCTATACATTGAAGTTGAGTATGTCTCTTAATTTCCTTTAATTAATAGTTTCTCCTTTAATTTCCTTTCCTCTCTTTTTTCATTCTTTGCAATTTTTTGTTGTTGAAGAAAACAAGTTATTTGTCTTATAGAATGTTCTACAGTTTGTATTTTGCTGATTGTATCCCATGGAATCATTTAAACATGTTCCCCTTTGCCTTGTGGTCTCTGTAACTGATAGTTAAAGAGGCTTGATCAGATTCAGGCTTGACAATTTCCTTTTTCTGGCAAGGATACTTTATAGGTGGCTGTTATGGGTTGAATTATGCCCTGTTGAAAGATAAATTGAAGTCTTAATCCCCATTAATCCCAGATTGTGACCTTATTTAGAAATTGGGTCGTTATAGATAGATTCAGGCAAGTTAAAATGAGGTGAGCCCCTAAGCTAATATGCCTGGTATAAGAAGGGGAGGAAAAACACGCCCAGAAACAGAGAAGATGGCCAGGTGATGACAGAGAGAGATTGAGTTATGCCACGAGCCAAGGAATGCAGAGGATTGTTAGTCACTGCTAGAAGCCAGGAAAGAAGCATGGAAAAGATTCTTTCCCACAGACTTCAGAGGGAGCATGGCCCTTCTGATTCTTTGATTTTGGATTTGTGGCCTCCAGAACTGTGAGACAATACATTTCTGCTGTTTTAAGCCATCCAAATTCGTAGCACTTTATTTGTAGCATTTTATTGGAGCAGCTCTAGAAAATTTAGCCAGAAGTGTTGTGTATGTCCGTCTTAGGGTTTGTAATATCTAGATGTTTATTTTTCATAATGTTAGCAGCTGTTGATGATCATTGCTTGCCCACAGTAATTCACTAGGAGTTGCAAAGTGGCAGACCTCTGATTCTATAATTTCTTTTTATGTTAGCTGAGATACTTCTATACAAACTTCTCATCAACAATTTTATAATTAAAATAGCTCTATATACAATGTAGTATGTTGTTTTAAGAATGGTAGAATTCTTAATTCTTGTCCATAATTTACCATTTTTCAAAGTATTAAGATGGTTCTCTTGCATCTCCCAAAGTAATCAAAGTAGTCAAATAATTGTGTTTTAAAGTCAGTTGGAATACTTTTTCTCTGCATGGTTATGCCACAGACTTTACAATATGAGATTTATAAATTCCTTTGTTTTTCTTTTATTTTCCTCAAATTTAGCAAGGTGGGAAAAAGTATGCTACCATTTATCTAAGAAAAAATTATTTGCTATATAAGCACAAATTGGAAGGATAAGACATTTTTTTAAAAAGGTAACCAATGGGGAGAGGATGAAAAAGCATAGAAGAGAGAGGGGGATAAGGCTATTTATTTTATAGATGTGACTTTAGAACCATGTTCATATTTTACGTAATTATAAAATGAAAAAAAATCCCTATAACTCAAAGGAGTGAAACTTTTGAAGTTTGCTTGTATCATTTCAGAACTGGGAGGCCCTCAGCACGTCATTTAATCTGAGTAGGGCTCAGTGTCCTCATCTCTAAATTTGGGGTAATGATATTGAGTCCTTCAGTAGGTTAATATGAAGACTAAATGAACTAATGCATCTTAGGTATACTTAATGCAGTGCCAGGCACAAAGCAAGAGTCTAAAATATATTAACTATTACTTGTAACCCTAAAACTTGAAACAGAAAAATTTGTAACTAAGTACCCATTTTATATAAAGATTCTCCATGAGGTCTTTCTAAATTCTGGAATTCCCCAGAATATTTAAATGAGATTTCATTTGCAAACATTTCGTCTTTCAGAAATGGGTCTGCTACAGCCTTGAGAAGGGAGTATGTTCTCTACAAGCCTGACACAGAAAGTCTGATGAGGAGTTGGAGATGACATTAATTCCCTCCCACTCCAGCAAAGGGGAGGCAGTGTTTCCCGGTTGCAAATTTCCCATCTCCTTGAATGGGAAAGAAGCTTCTAGAACTCCACACACTCAGCAGGGTAGGACTTTCCTGATGGAGAGCTTGAAACTTGGCTGGGCCAAGGCCCTTGGTGGAAGGAAAGTCCCTTCCTGTCAGGGGCCTCTAAAATAACAAGTGGCCTCTGACACAACTGTCCCCAAACCTGGCGACTGACCTAGGCCACTCTGAGAGATGGTGAGTGTCAACCCCGTGAGATGGAGGCAGACCTTCTCCCCCAGAGTGGTAAAGGGAGGCTATTCACAGAGGTGGATCCAAGATTGCAGGAGGCCTAAAGCTTATTAGGGAAGTGTCTGTAGGAAGTGAAGGGGGCTATCTTTAGGGAAAAGGATAAAAATTTTAAATTCCAAATTAGCTATCAAAATGACTATTTAGTTAGAATGAAAAAGAAATCACTATAAATCAGACAGTTTAAGAATCCGACAAATAACACAACATCACAAAATCCAGAAAAATGAAATATTTTTATTAATTAGCTGCCTGCCATACCTTAACAGTATATTTTTTTCCTAAAAGTTTTGGTTTGATGCTTTTTGACCAAACCCCTATGATTTTCCATAGAGAAAATGTAATTTTCTGTCAAGAGAATAGGAAGAAATCACCATCTTTCTTCTAACATGTTTCTCCTCCATGACTTGCATACTTATGAGCCTTGTCCCTTCTTGGGAGACTGAGTTTCCTTCCACAAACATGTGGTTGGCAAGAGGGCAATTCCTGCTCAGGAAATCTAGCAGTAACTAAACTATGCACTGTAGTAATTTGATGCACATCAAAACATCCCTTTAAGCCCAGCCCAAAGGTATCCCTACTTTTCTTCTCTTACCTGGATCCTAAAATTGTTCCCAGATACCCCAAAGCTCCCTAGCACAAGGAAAATTTATAGGGAGAGGGAAGCCATAGTGGAAAGAGACAATAATCTTAACCAATTACAGATAAAATATTGTACTTTTGCAAAATTTTAAAATACATGACCATGTAAACACACTGTTAGAGATTGTCCTAGGACCTTGAAAGGGTCTCTGCAAATGAAGAACTCTGAAGCTTAAGCTTTATTGGCTTTGTGGTAAATCTGCTTCTACTTATCAGGAGAGCTCAATTTTCAAAGGATTTTCTAGGAAATACTTTTATAGAACAGGGCCTCATTTCTCAATTTATTAGCATGTGGGTTGAGGTATTTCCCTGTATGCAGTTTTCTAAAAATGGAAAGACACCACATTTTAAAGTAAAAAGCTACGTGTGATGGCTGATGGGGGCAGTGTGGCTGGTGGTGCCAGCTGCTTCCAGAATAATTTTGAAGGTGTAACAGCCATGTTAGGTGGGCCCTGGGAGGCCAAGTCCTGTTCCTCCCTTCAGCCCCCACCAGAGAACTATAATTACACAGGAAAAGTTTCAACTGGAGCATTTTGGATATGCTCCCTCTATAGCCCTCCTAATATCTTCTTTGTTATCATGCCTTGGGCTCCCAGCCAGGAGAAGCACCTGGTATAATTTTATTTATCACTAAATCCTTAATATCCCCTGGGAGTGTCAGGACTCTTCATTCCAGGAGAGTTTTATTACAAATTACTCATCTCAGACCTGGGCCCAAGCTTTTTTCCTTTTTTCCTTTTTAATGGCTAAAAGATTACCTTAAGTTGGATCAGTTAAAAATCATAGTATTCTTAATTGAATTTTACTTATGGTTAAAGGTGGCTGCTTGGAAAACACATGATTTAAAAAAAAACAGGAAATGACTGAAGAATTAATTGGAAATTATTATTAGAATTAATGATGCTTTCAGAACTGCCCTTGTGAGCTCTGCAACAAACTCCTTTTGTTTGAATTTCAAAAAATCACTCCAGAACAGTGGTCTGAAGTTCCTTAGATGCGTATCTCTGTAATGAACAGGAGGTTTGAAAATATGCTCTGCTTCTTCAGCAGACTTTATTGCTTTTCAAGATGGAAAGTTTCTCAAGCTTACAAAAACAACCATCACCATTTTCCTCTTTAATGCCCATGCCTCTGATAGAAACACACATTGTAAGAACAAGTAGTTGGATGTACTCTTTTTTTAAATATGCATTTTTAAAATTTATTTATTTTTGTTTTTTTAAATCATAAACTTTAGTAACAAGCAGTATTTCAAGTAATTTCATTTGCTCTTACCCTATCAAAGATTGTGTAGTATAAACTTTATTATTTAGAGCAGTTTAGGTTTACAGAAAAGTCATGCAGAAAATACAGAGTTC
>PVIY010045048.1:0-19343 GCA_004026745.1 Myrmecophaga tridactyla | reverse complement strand
GCTCTGGTATATTGCATTCTGGCAACTCTAGCAAACCAGAACAAGAGGTTTCTCAAAATTCCTTGCTTTTCTTCCTTTTGCCTCCTCTTAGATGAAAAGTTTGGGAATACTAGAAAAATCTCAGCGTCTTATATCTATAGAGTTTGAGCTCAAAGCATTCTGAAAAAAATCGGAAAAAGTGAGAAATTGGGGAACTATGGGACTTAACTTTGGTATCTTTTGTTTGAGATTATTATAAACTTTACCAAACCATTGATCTCTATCTTTGGAATGAAAAATTTGCAGCAATAATTTGGCACAGTTTTATGGTAGAATTTGCTAGATAGCATTACCTTTTCCCCAAATAATGCTTTCTGTTGACACTACTGGGATATGAATTATTTTAACTTCCTCAGAATGCACTTCAGACTGCAAAGTACTGTTTGGGGAATCTATATGAAAGGATTTGTCAAGGTAATTGCTGAAGGAGGAAGTTACATTGCTAGAAGCTGATTCATTAATTTCCAGACAGGTTCATGGTTTGTTTGTGAATCAACAGCTGAGAATGCAGGCCCACTTGGCTCTGAATAGGAGCTGATGCAATAGGTCCATGACAGACATCTGTTATGTCTGTCAGGGAATAGTGTAGTTCTGTGTTTAGTGTTTTCATACTTCACATATGTTAGGAACTGAATGTAACTTTAACCTGGGTTGAGCTAGAAGAAATCTTAACAGTAACCCTGACCCTGTCACCTCCTATAAATACTGCTGATATGAATAATGTCATCTCACCACAAAGATATTGAAAATCAAATAGTTAATCTGTGCTGTACGTAGGTGACTACATTTATAACTAAATCAGTTATATATTAGTTATAATTGAAAGTGGCATCTGCTAGATTGTTTAGTTGTCAGAAACAAAAGTCTACTATAGTTAACTTAAGCTAAAAAAGAATTTATTGGAAACATGTATGGGCAGTGTGCTGCTTTGAAAAGCTGTGTTCTTTCATCCTGATTTAGTATTGTTGGGTGGGACTTTTTGATTAGGTGGTTTCCATGGAGATGTGTCTCTGCCCATTCAAGGTGGGTTGTTTACTAGAGTTCCTTAAGAGGGAACCATTTTGGAAAAAGCTTCAGAGCTGACACAGACAGAGACATTTGAAATGCAGACAAAAACACTTCTGGGGAAGCTATTTGAAACCAGGAGCTAAAAGGCCAGCAGATGTAAGCCACGTGACTTCCCAGATCAGCCTTTCTTGAGTCAAGGCATGTTTCTCTGGATGCCTTGGTTTGAACATTTTTATGGTCTTAGAACTGTAAATTTGTAACTTAATACATTCCCTTTATAAGAGCCAGCCCATTCTGGTAGATTGCATTTCTGGAAGCATTAACAAGCTAAAACAGACTTTGGTGCCTGAGAAGTGGTGTACTGCAATTTGCAAATACCAAACATGTTGGAATGACTTTTTTAATGGTATAATATTTTGGAAGAATTGTGAGGCATTTGATAGAGAAGGCCTAGACTGCTTTGAGGAGACTGTTGGTAGAGATATGGACTCTAAAGATACTTCTGATAAGGCTGTAGACAGAAATAATGCATGTGTAATTGCAAACTGGAAGGAAGGTGATTCCTGTTTTAAAGTGGCAGAGAATTAGACAAAATTGCCTACTGGTGTTGGATGGAAGGCAGAATTTAAAAGCAACAAGCTGGGGAACTTATCTGAAGAGATTTTCAAACTAAATTTGGAAAAGGCAGTCTGGAAAAGGCAGTTTACTTTTACACAAAAGTAAAATGTGAGATGAATGAGATCAATTGAGAACTGAACTCTTGGATACAAGGAAACCAGAAATTGATGATCTGGAAATTTCTGGACTTCCAGATAGTGAGACCACAGGGAATAGGGCCCTATGTAAGAAGCTAAATACATATAGAGCTAATCAGCCATTTTAGCATAAGTGAGAATTGGATATGAAGTTATCCAGAAAGGATTTGTGGAAAGTCCTCTTGTCTGATGGATGTGATCCATGTATATTGCACTGAAAACCAACAAGTTTCTTGAAAGACTTGTATAAATAGAACAACTGCCAGTTGGACTTAAAGAGACAGAAAAGGGATAAATTGAAGAGAAAATTACTTTAAAGGCAGAACCATAGAGCTAAGGTCTGAAGTCAAGAAACCTTGGGCCAAAAGAGCTGACCCACACATGCACTTAGGGTGAGTTTGCCCTGAAGGCAGAGGGTGGGCATTCTACCTTGATGTTCAGGAAAAGTTTTGGTGTCCCAGGCCTCAGAGATTATGGAGCACATTCTTTGAGGATTTCGGGGAGTGCTGCTCACCCCATTGTTTTGTTTTGAGGAGGCTGAGCATGTGCCCCAGAGATAGCAGAGAGTCTGGATGCTGCCAGAATTGGAGTGGCTTTTAAAAATGGGAATTTAGGGCAGTGTAATGGTGACTTAGTGACAGAATTCTCACCTGCCATGCCAGAGACCTGTGTTCAATTCCCAGAGCCTGCCCATGCCAAAAAAAAAAAAAAGTATGGGGAGGATTAATAAATTGCAGGTTTACAGTTCTAAGGCTGAGAAAATGTTCCATTTAATGTAAGTCTATAAAAATGTCCAATCTAAAGCATCAGGGAAAGATACTTTAGTTCAAGAAGACCAGTGACATTCAGGGCTTCTCTATCAACTGGAAAGGCATATGGCCAACATGGCAACTTCTAGGAGCTTTCTCTCCAAACTTCTTCCTTAATGAAGCTCCTCCAGGGACATTTACGTTCTTCATCTCCAAAGGTTGCTGGCTGGAGGACTCTGTCTTTATCATTCTTATGCTCTCTCCAAAATGTTTCCTTTTTTAAAAGATTCCAGTAAACTAATCAAGACCCACCTGGAATGGGTGGACTCTCAATTAATACCCACAGTTGGGTGAGTCACACCTCTGTGGAGATAACCTAATCAGATTTCCAACCTATAATACTGAGTAGGAGTTAAAAAAAACAGTTGTTCCCATCGATTGGACTAGGATTAAAACATGGCTTTTCTAGGGTAAATGCTTTCAAACCAGCATGCTTGGAAGGGTGGAGTTGAGAAAAAGGTAGTCTCCTCAAAGTTCCTCATGGTTTCAACCTTCACCTCAGTATTTTGAGAGAACAGGACTGCTGTACGAGCCCTTGCAATGTGTGGGACTGCCACTCTACCAAGTCCATAGGATGAATGACACTCAGACTTTGAAATTTAATGGGGTTTGCCCTGCAGGTTTTTAGAACGGTGTTCCTTCCAGTTTCCCCTTTGGCAATGGGATTGTCTATCCTATGACTATTCTACCTTTGTTATCTGGGAGCAGATAGCTTGTTCTGAGTTTCACAGGTCCAGAGTCAAAGGAAAAATTTGCTTTAGGTCAGATCATGCCTATAATTGACTTTGATGACATTTTATACTGGTTTTGAGTATAAATGTTGTATTTGTATTGTTATTGAAATGGTTTAAGGTTTTGTGATATTGTAATGGAATGGCAGTATTTTGTATATGGAAAAAACACATCTTTTGGGACTCCACAGGGTAGAATGTGCCAGTTTGAAACTGTTGTGTCCCCAGAAAAGCCATGTTCTTTGATTCTGATTCAATGTTGTAGAGTGGGATTTTTTTGATTAAGGGGTTCCAAGAGATGTGACCCATCCAATTACGGGTAGGAATATTTGATTATGTGGTTTCCATGAAAATGTGTTTCCACCCATTCAAGATGGGTCTCTTACTAGAGTCCTTTAAGAGGGAAAAGCTTCAGAGCTGGCAGCCTTAATTCAGATATCTTATGGTCTTAGAACTGTAAACTTATAATGTAATGAATTCCCTTTATAAGAGTCAACCCATTTCTGGTATATTGCACTTCTGGCAGAATTAACAAATGAATACAGGCAACTTTTAAAGAGTCACAGGAACAATTGAATAACCAGTACTCCAATAGGACAAAAACCTGAGTAGACCTTAGGAACAACTGATTGATCATGCTTTGTTAGGTGTCCTGTCTCCATAAGGAAGGAATGCATTAGTTGACATGGCCACCAAGACCACATGCGATGTGGTAGATGTCATTCCTTGAATGAAAATCAAGGTGGTTTTATCAAAAGAAAAAGGAATAGATGTTGGCAGTTGAAAGAACAAATTTCCACCACATGACCTGTAACTGCAGCTTCTCAGTCAACTTCTATAAGGAGAGGTTGGCATTAATACCAATAACATACCATCCATTCATTCATTTAAGAAATATTTGAATGCCTATTTTTGCTGATCCTTTCAAACTGGCACTGTAGATTTATGTGAATGAACTATTTTTAACAATGGATCAAAATACATCTATGATAGAGACTCAGGTAAAACAGATCAGATATTCTGTCACATTTACTGACTTATTCTTTGGAGAAAAATGTGCCCATGAAGTTTGAATTCTATTGCTTAATAGCCTTCTTTTTTCATGTACGTAGGAGGGGTTCTTTTTGCTTTTTATTTTCTGTATTTAAAATGCCTCATTTGAAAAACTTTTATTGATCTGTTTTCCTTTCTTGGAAAGTTATTGCAAAGTTTATTTATCACCTTTCCTTTATCTACTTTGTACTTCTCTGAAAGTCACACTCATTTATAGGCATGGCAGGCAAGGAACCATTCAGCCAAATTTCCACTGTTGTGAAAATCGACACTGGTTCCCCGAATAAAGTTGATCATTTTTTAAATTGATAACCCACTGTGGCATCTAATGAAGAAAAATAGAATGAATGAATGGAACATATTTATTAAGCAGTATTTTATACATCCTAAATGAATATTATAAATATAATTATTCTTTATCAATTTGCAATGGTGCAGTGTGCAAGAAATATTCCAGTCATTTTGTCTTCCTGATTTACCCTTAATAATAGTGATAGAGTAAGAAATTATGGACTCCATAGTAAAACTTATGAAAAATGAAACAAAACAAAGCAAAAACGCAAAACGATTCCAAAACCTTGATTGATAAGTTAGAAAAACTCACTCTTTATGAAAAATCTAATCTGCAGTCGTTCCCCAAAATATAAATTCTGATTGGCTATTCACACAATATGAAGATAAACTAAAGATAATTAATAAACTTTTTCTTTTCCATTGAAAAATGCAAGAAAAAGCAATCTTCAAAAAATTGTATTTTTATATGTTAATATAGGACAATCTAAATGTTTGCGAATTTATCTTAAGAGGAGATCATATGCAAAAGGAAAAACCATTACATTTTAGCAAAAATAAAAAAAGAATGGTGAAGTTTTAATAGGGACTGAGAAGATCTTATAGAAAGGGTGGAGTTTGGGGATAGGAGAATAAAATGATGCTTATTTGTTTTATATTAGTTTCAAGAACCTTTGAGGTTCTACTAGAATTAGAGTGGCATATATTTGTAAGCAATTAAAGTGACAATAACATATGGCCCCATTTCAGTAAAGTCTTATATTGAAATCCCACAAAACCCTTCTGACTCCCAGAAACCAAATATTAGCAAGGAGAAAACATACTTCTATAAATCAATGTGACACTAGGATTTACTGTTTAATTAAGGTTACTCTATGGCCAATAAGCTCAAACACTGTATTGACAGAAACTCATTCATTCTAAGTTTTCTCTTGTCTCAATGAGGAGAAATACATGAAACTAGGTTTTACAGATGTAGAGCTATGTAAGTCAGCAGCCAAATATGGAAGAGAATCAATTTCAAGGCCAGGAAAAAGACCTAGGTGATCCAATTCACTTTTCTTTCTCCTGCAATTGAGACTTCTTTTATTTTACATGCTTAGGTCACTTTACCACCTAAAAACATTTTTCAGAGTTTGAAAATCAGGCATTCTTCTTGTATGGAGGAGAAATCTCATAACCCTCCCACATTTCCATTTTATTCCTTAATAAATCAGGATGTCAAATGTGTAATAGAGTGTGATTAGGGCTGTAATAGAGACAAGTACCAAGTGATCCTTTGACCCTTTGGGGGAGGTTATGGGCTTTGACTCATCTAATTTATCCCTCTTCACAGTTTTGTAACAGGAGATGCTCAATATTTGAATGAAAGAATTAAATCTGTCAATCAAAGAGAATACACTACCTTATCATATATGTGTGCCCATCCTAGGAATTCTTCAGGAATCCACGCACGGGCCCAGTCTGCAATACATTTGAAGGCATTTCACTATTAAGAAATCTGAAATAGATGAATAACCATTAAGAACTCTCACAGCTTCAGGTCTGTGCCCACAACAGGAAAAGAGAAATGCATTCATCACTTTTTTACTATTCCCAGCCTTAACAAATACAGTTCTCCGAGGAGGGCTCAAAGGATAATCTATTCTTAAGACGTCTCCATTCTGTCAAACTCATGGTAAATATTTGAACATAAATTAGATAATAGAAAAATAATTCAATATTGGTAAATCCCAGTTACCATTTCTTATTATTAATATTGAAAGCATTTTTCTAAATAATATAATATCCTTTGAAAATAAGGGTTGGCAAGAAAAGCAGCCAAGTATTCCCTTAACATTGATTTTGTTTGTGAAAGCTGCTTTGTGAAATATGCTCTTCTTAAAATGCAGAATCCCAAGAGAGGAAGGTTGGAATAGTGAAGGCATTAAAATGACTTATGCTGACAGTGATCAATTAAGATATATTAAAGCAGCATAGACCTTCCGGGAAGTGCTTCACTGGGAAGTCTACTTGTAGGACACAGTTCTTCATCTTAAATAACTGTTTTGTCTGTGTCTATAGACGTTAGCTTGTACATTTAGACGGCTCACCCAGATTCCTCAGCAAAGAAAGAGGGAGAGAAAAGGTGAGAGAGAGAGACTGAAACTGCTCTTTGCAGAAAATTCCATTTATTAACACTCTAATGTAGAATTATGGTGGCTGTTTACGAAAAGGGAGTATTTGACGAAAATTTAGAGGCTTGGGGAGTAATAGAATTTTAAGAGTATTGGATAAAGAAGTCCTACGAGGAAAATAATTTTAAAAGAAAATATTTTACTTTCTATGACTTTTCCAGTTTATAAAGCATTTTAACAGCAAATGTGATCACTCTTATTAGCCCTCAAAACAATCCTGCGAGGTCTTGGCAATGTCGTTTTTATTGAGGAAACCAGGCTCAGAGAAATAAAGTCACCTAAGTACAGTACTAGAAATTGTCACACTCAAAACTAAAGCCCCTACCCATGGCTCCAAATTTTCTGTCCTGCCCATCATCCTACATTGATAGAATTTCACACTGAGAATTGTAAGTAAGCAAATTATAGTTAGAGAAATGGTTTTTTGACAACATTTGTTTACCACCACTACTGCATCCAGAGGCCACATGAAATGCTTTGAATGCATTTTGCATACTATAGATAAAACTCTCCTTTTCTGAGGATCATAAGAGTGTACAGGAGAAAGTGAGAAAATGGTAATGATCTATAAGGAAGATCAAAAGAGAAACAAGTGAAATATTCCTCAATTTCCTTTTTTCTAATAAGGGTTTTTATTTTCTTTTCTGATTATAAAGGTACATTAAAGGCAGTAATAAATTATGCATAATCCTATTGCCCAGAGGCAATCTCTGTTAACATTTGGACATTTTATTGTTTGTAGTTTTTGTTTAGTTCTTTTTTGTATAGTTGCGATCATGTCCTACTTACATTATCCTTATCTGTTCACAAAGTATTGTTATAATCATTTTTTATGTCACTAGAATTCTTTGCAAGTATTTTTAAAATTTTTTTATTACAAAATCTTCACACACATACTTAATATACACAGTGCATAATCAATCGCTTACAGTATTACCACCACATAGTTGTGTGTTCATCACCATGATCATTTTTTAGAACATTTGCATCACTCTAGAATTAGAAATTTAAAAAAAGAAAAAGTTATACCTTACCCGTCCTTCTCACTGACCACTCATGTTTCCCTCTACCCAATAGATTTTAACCATTGTTCCTCCTATTTTTCCCTATACCCCTTACCACTCCCTTTTATTAATCGTTAGTATTTCAATTTACTCAATTTATTTTAACATTTGTTCCCATATTATTTATTTATTTATTTTCATTTCTATTTTTTACTCATCTGTCCATACTCTGGGTAAAAGGAGCATTAGATACAAGGTTTTCACAATCACCCGGTCACATTGCAAAAGTCATATGTGTATACAGTTGTCTTCAAGAATCAAGGCTACTGGAATATAGCTCAACAGTTTCCGGTACTTCCTTCCAGCCCCTTCAATACACCATAAACTAAAAAGGGACATCTATATAATGCATAAGAATAACCTCCAGGATAACCTCTCGACTCTGTTTGAAATCTCTCAGCCACTGACACTTTATTATGTTTCATTTCTCTCTTCTCCCTTTTGGTCAAGAAACCTTTCTCAATCTCTTGATGCTGAGTCCTGGCTCATTCCAGGCTTTCGGTCCCTCATCACCAGGGAGATTAACATCCCTGGGAGTCATGTTCAATGTAGGAAGGACGTTTTTGCAAGTACTTTTAAAGCATTTATAATATTCCATTTAGTGGATATACAATAATTCACTATAATGCTACATTAATACTATGTTACAATGTTATAAATACTATGAACAGGTTATTTTAAATTTGCCACTTTTAAATAACACTATGATGAAATTTTTGTTCTCATTAAAAAATAAAATTCTGTTCTCTACATTGTATTATGGTATATTATAGTAGAAGAGTGACTGCTGGAAAGATTAGTGTAAGTAGAAGTTATGGAGCTAGACTAAGAATACTTTAAGTGGTAAACCATAGATAGAAATAAAGACAGAGACAGGAAGAAAAGAAAGAAGGAAAGGAGGAAGGAGAACTGATGAATGATTGGTAAATAATGGTGATTTAAGCACAGAGGCATAAACAATAAATTCTAAGACAATATATACAGAAACCAGAAGGAATATGTTTTCCTGGAGGGTGAGGTGCATTATAGGCAAAGGAAGAGTGAGAAGACTGAGAACTGTTAAGGGTGGGTTAAATCGTGTTGGCACGTGTTTAATATTTAGAGACATAAGCATGAGGCATTTTTAGCAATTTGATTAATAGGTGAATCTTAGGAAACCTATATATTAAGTTCCAGGCAGAAGACAGAGGCCACATCAGTAACATTAAAGAGAGGTGTTCTAGTTTACTAGCTGCTGGAATGCAATATACCAGAAACGGAATGGCTTTTAGCAAGGGGAATTTAATAAGTTGCTAGTTTGCAGTTCTAAGGCCGAGAAAATGTCCCAATTAAAACAAGTCTGTAGAAATGTCCAATTTGAGGCATCTGAGGAAAGATACCTTGGTTCAAGAAGGCCGACGACTTTCAACGTTTCTCTCTCAGCTGGAAGGGCACATGGCGAACATGGCGGCATCTGCTGGCTTTCTCATGGCTCTACCAAAAAGGGACTCTCTCCAAAATGTTTCCTCTTTTAAAGGATTCCAGCAAGCAACTCCACCTTCAGTGGGTGGAGACACATCTCCGTGGAAATCATCTAATCAAAAGTTACCACCCACAATTGGGTGGGTCACATCTTCATGGAAATAATCAAAATACTCCCACCCAGCAATATGCAATGAGGATCAAAGGGCATGGCTTTTCTGGGGTCCACCACAGATTCAGACTGGCACAAGGGGATTTAAAATAAAGATTTTTGTTTTATTGTATTTTAATATAGTATAATATAATATAATAAATATTTTATTTATTAGGTATAAAATTTTAAGTCATAAAAAGATAAAATAACTCAATGTGTGAGAGAGGTAGAAATGGCAAGAAACTGCTGTCAGCTCTACAGCTGAAGAAATAAAGGGAACAAAGTGGGGGTCCCAGGGAGCTGGAAATTAGACTTCTGAGACAGGGGCTCCATTGCTTGGCAGCTGAGGTTTCTGAGCTGAGAGAAGGGGCCTCATGAGTCTAGGACCCAGTTCTCTAAGGAAGGGCTGCCCGTGCTAAAAAACTACTGCTGCTGTGATGGGAACAAGGCTTTGCTGAGATACTATTCACAAGAAAAACATGTTGACAGAGCCCTCAGGAAAACAAAAGGGAAAGGAGAAAGTCTATTCTCCCTCTTCCAAACTTGCAGTTATGTGCTGTTTGTCTTCTGTTAACACAGTCTGATAGAGAGAAGCTGACCAAGTGGAATTTTACAGGTCCCAGATCCAGCATCCTGGAGGAGAATATACAACAGTGGGTTTGGGACTGAGAACTTGATAACTAGCACAGCTCAGATGTTCTGACATGTGTTGAATAGATGAATCACTGCAGGCATAAAGTTTATTTAGGATAAGCCACTTAGGATTAAGCCTTCTGTGCTGGTTTGAGGCTAATGTGTACCCCAGAAAAGCCATGTTCTTTCAATCTTTATCCACAGTTGTGTGGCAGACCTATTGTTTAGAGTAGAAACTTTGGTTAGATTGTTTCCATAGAGATGTGCCCTACCCAATTGTGGGTAGGTCTTTGATTAGGTGATTTCCATGGAAATGTGTCTCCACCCATTCAAGGTGGGCCTTAATCTGCTTACTGGAGTCCTTTAAGAGGAAATCATTTTGGAAAAGGCTCAGAGCTGATAGTGATATTTGGAGATGCAAAAATAAAGTGCCCCCCAGGGAAGCTGTTTGAAACCGGAAGCCAAAATATCAGTTACATGCCTTCCCAGCTGACAGAGGTGTTCTGGATGCTATCAGCCTTTCCTGAGTCAAGGTATCTTTTTCTGGGTGTTTTAGTTTGGATATTTTTATGGCTTTAGAACTGTGAACTTGTAACTTAACAAATTCCCATTATAGAAGCCCTTCCATTTCTGGTATATTGCATTTCCAGCAGCATTAACAAACTAAAACAGCTTCATTTCTTTCTTCTTAAATTGTGGAAATGGAAAAGCTCAACAGTGAAAAAATTGCAATATGCTTTTAATGAAAGGGAACTATACTGAAAGTCAGCATACATGAGTCAAATTTCCTACTCTGCTACTAGATCATGTTATGAATCTAAATAAATTATTTACATCTCTTAGGCTCAACTTACTCTCTCATATGTTATTCAAGCTAAATTCTTTTTATTTTATAAAGTTTTCGTGAGGACAAAATTAGATAACAATATCATGAAATAACTTTTTAAGCCATTAAACCCTTGTTTTCCTTTCTAAATCCAGGTAACTTTTAATTATGATAGAGTCAACTTCTGCCACATCTTTTAATATATTTTATGTTTTTTTTTATTATAATCACCTTAGTTTATCTATATATAGATACATCTTCAGTGGATTTTAATCTCTGGTTTTAATTTATTTTTTGCTTCAATAAGTGTTGCAAATATTCACAGATTTTATGGTTTAGTGTTATAGGATATTGCTTGGAATTTATCAATCTCTTATTTCTCTCGTGTTCTGTGATTTCACTTTACACTGCCCACATTAGGGTTCCACTGGTATTTCAGCAACATCTTATTACATCGCCACCCTCACCTACGTCAGCTAAAGTATCTCTCCATAACATATTCTCGTATAATTGCAAATAGGTACAGCTTTCTTTAAGCTTCAAAAACAGACTAGTTTATTTTGTGTGAGCATACTTTGCATGTATGTCTTATTCAATGGCATACTAGTCATTTATGTGTTCTCCTTATGATATTGTAAGTGCTTTGATATTAAGAGGTGATTTTTATAAAAGTGCCAAGTACAGTACCTTGCAGGTCATAAGTACCCAATAAATATTTATTGCATAGTATCTTTGCAGATGAAGATTTAGCAGAACTTTATGCTCAGTTTGATATAAGGGTTGAAGGAGGCAAGGGAACCAAAGATGACTCATAGGAATGATGGGAATTTTTATGTAATGTAGAAATTTGGAATGGATGATGTATTAGAAGGAGGTTATGAACTCCATTTGTCAACATGCTCAGGTTTGATTTTTGGGAGAATGCTTACAAGAAGTGTTATTCAATTAAGAGAGATTTGGCAAAGGAGAATGAGCAAGGTTACAATTAGAGATTTATAGCTTGGAGATTGAAATTGAGACCAAAGAAGTGGGTGCATTTCCTGAGGGGGGAAGAATAGAAAGGCCTAGGAGAGTGTCATTCAGTCAATAAAATTTATTGGACATGTACTGTGCACCCGGATACATTGGTGAATACAATAAACAAGGTCTCCCGACTGCTGTGAAGCTTAGAGATTGCTGATGTAAATGGGTAGAGGCAAAATAGAACAGGAATTGGTCATGTGGTTTTAAAAAATAAAACCCAGAAGAATGCATTGTTTCATAATCATCCATCCATCCATTCATTCATTCAACCTATGTTTATTGAGTGCTAACTATGTGCTAGTTGTTCATCAATATTTTTGGAGCTAGAGCAACAGACCAGTCAGAGAGCATACAGTTATGGTTATAGAATAGGGCAGCACCTGTCATGAGTTCTCTGCTTAGAGTAATCTGTTAGGAAAGGCCTCCTGGGAGGATGAGAAGTAAAGATTCATCTGGTGAAGCAGAGAAAGTTGAATATTTCATTCAAAGGGAATGTCATATTTGTAGGACCACAGGCGAGAAACAGTATGCTGTATAAAAGCACAGTAGGGATTCGTTGCAGGGTATCTAAAGGGAAAAAGGCTACAGACATAGGGTGGATCAGATAATGGGCTTCTGGAAACTACGATATGAAGTATGAACTTTATTCTAAGCGTGATGTAAAGCTACTTGTAGCTATAACCAATTTATAGAACAATTATAAATTCTGTAATGTTACTTGTAACTTTATTCTATAGCATGTTGTGAAGCTACTTGAAGGTACAACTAATTTATTGAACTAAAAGAGAGTGTCAACAGAATATCCTTTATTTTTTCCCAAAACTTCCCTTAATTAAGTAATGTCTGTGCCAGTTTGATAGGCTTTACGTACCCTAGAAAAGCCATGCTGTAATTCTAATTGATCTCATGGGCGCAACCATTTCTTCTAATACCTATTCAGTAGTATAGGTTGAAAACTTGATTAGGTTATCTCCACGGAGATGTGACTCACCCGATTGTGGGTATTAACCTTTGAATAGAGGAAGATGTGACTCCACCTGTTCCAGGTGGGTCTTGATTAGTTTACTGGAATCCTTTAAAAGAGGAAGCATTTTGTGAAGCTTGAGAATAAGATTCCAAGAGAGCAGAGCCATGACAGTGTAACAAAAATCACAAGAGCAGCAGAGACACGAGAACTACAGAGTCCACCAGCCAGTGACCTTTGCAGATGAAGGAGAACACCCCTCGGGGAGCTTCATGAAACAAGAGGCCTGGAGAGGAAGCTAGCAGATGTTGCCCTGTTCACCATGAGCCTTTCCAGTTGAGAGAGAAACCCTGAATGTCATCGGCCTTTCTTGAGTGAAGGTAACCTCGTCTTGGTGCCTTAGTTTGGACATTTTTATAGACTTGCTTTAATTGGGACACATTCTTGGCCTTAGAACTATAAACTAGCAA
Source organism: Myrmecophaga tridactyla (assembly GCA_004026745.1). Taxonomy (NCBI): domain Eukaryota; kingdom Metazoa; phylum Chordata; class Mammalia; order Pilosa; family Myrmecophagidae; genus Myrmecophaga; species Myrmecophaga tridactyla. The sequence goes on along the minus strand of PVIY010045048.1, from coordinate 5,885 downwards.
CTTATTAAATTCCCCCCTTTAAATGCCATTCCATTTCTGGTATACTGCATTCCAACAGCTAGCAAACTAAAACAATGTCTAGTGTCCTTTTTCTTATCTTTGAAAACAGCCTGGGTAAATATCGCAGATTTTCAGTGTCTCCCACTTTTAAAAAACTGCTTTATTGAGTTATAACTGAATTTTTAAAAGCCTGCACTGATTTAAAGATTACAACTTAAACTTTACATATATATATATATATATATATATATGCTTATATATACCTTGAAACTATCATCACAATCAATATAATGAATATAAACATCACCCCGAAAGTTTCCTCAGAATCCTTTGCAATTTTTCTTTCTTCCCCTCCTTGCTCAACCCCAGCAATCACTGATCTGCTTCTGTCACTATATATCAGTTTTAATTTTCCAAAATATTATTTAATTGGTATTGTAGAGTAAGTGTTCTTTTTGTCTCTTTTCTTTCACTCAGCATGATTATTTTTAGATTCATCCATGTTGTGGCATGTTTCAATAGTTCATTCCTTTTTTACTGCTGAGCAATATTCCTTTGTATGGGCATACCATGTTTTATTTATCCATTTACCTCCTGCAGAACATTTCCTTCTGAGTGGTTCTTTTCCAGCATCAGAGTCTCCTCGCACACACGTTATCAGTTCTTAGATGACAACTTGAGGAAAACTCTACAGATACCCTGAACTCTCTCTTTGTTCTCCCTACACCCCTGCCTGCAGGTGACCGAATGACCAGAACACTCTAGGCATAAGCTGGAGACAACTGTGGATTCTTTTTTCTGGAATCATAGCCTGTGCTGCCTAAGCACAGTGTCTGAAAGTTGTTTCTTTTATTTTGAATGTTTTTCATTTTAAGTTGGAAACCATTTCACTCTGTTCCCTCTTTCACCATTCTGGCTGAAAGTGGCATTCCCCTTTCAGTAACATTCAGTTATGAAAGTCTCATTTTTAAATGCATGATATATTTTAAGATTTGAAAAAATATATTCCATTCCAAAAGCAAAATGTCAATCTCTTTTCCATCTCTAAGCTTCTCTCCTCTTCCTAGCTGAGGCCTAATTCATGGCTCAGGGACTAAAGGGGGGAAAAAATCACAGTCTTTTTCATTTCTCCTGTGGATCTTTCAATTTTCTTAACCCCGCAAGCTGGTGACTCTTCTGAGGTTGAGACAGGAGGGTAGCAGTTAGAAGAAAAGGGGGAACCTTATGTGACTTGCATTGCTTGGTTTGTACTCTTGGCTTTTGATGCTTTTGGGAGTTTCAGAAGTACTCTTGTGAGTCCATTTTTTGGTTCTTTGATGGCCCCACAGGAACCTCCAAATGACAGTTTTCAAACATGTGGGAAATGTACTATTCAAAAGGACTTCTGTAAATGCTTCCTCCTCCAGCTGCTGCTTGGGTGTTTCACCTCATTCAGACTCTGAGGTCCCCACCAATATGGGATTCAATCAAAATAGCTACTCTCCATGGTATCCATTTGATCAATGACTTCATTTTTACCATACCACCCAATGGGAGTACAGGTTTGCCCTCTTTTCTTCCCCTGTTCTCAAGAGCTTCTCCAGATAGCTTCCAACTTTTACATTTCTCCAGTTGAAAAGAAGGCACCAGGTTTCTCATCCCTAAGGGGAAATATCTCAAGCTCTCCCCAAATGTCTTCATCTTTCATTAGTCTGGTGATGAGTCTTTGAGTGTCTGTGATTTAGTAAATCTTCAGAGGCAGAGTAAGATACCAGTCCTCTCTGCAAGCTTTTTGCTTTCTTTCCCTTTGCTTCCCCTTCAATTGACTTAAAGAGCTTAATGCTCCCCCTGCCTTACTGCTCCTTTGGAGAAAGTAAGGATTTATACTAATACATGATTTCTCTCCCAATCAAACTTAATAACTTTCTCAGATAGAAGATTGAATGTGATAGTAGTTTTATTGTCTTTGCTATATTTTAGCATGTCCTTGCATGGATGCATCTAGAATCTTTCTTTAGAATGTACTTATTAATTCCCATCCAGAATGCTAGAGTGGCAAGGACAGTCTCATTCCACATCCTGTCATAGGTGGTTCTAAGGATAGGAGACATAGGGGAGAATTTTCCTTTTGGAATAATCACTATGACAGCAGTGTAGGGAACAAAACGGAAGGAGGACAGGTAGAATATTTGAAAGCTGTGGATACATAATAATATAAGGCATTAAACTATATACAGAGAACAGTCTAACTAAAGATTCATTAAAAGCTACAGAGACATTGCAATTGGGATTTGAAATTCTGGAGGAACAGCAGGTAAGAGTGATGAGACAGATTGTGGTAGAGGCCATTATAGCTAGAGGTCTCCATAATTGTGTCTGAGCTGGAAGAAAATTTGTTCTCTTTGTCTTTGGCCTCTTGTGGCAATAACCCAGGTCTTCCTAACCTCATATATATCTGACCAAACCCTCAACTTTGGGAAGAGAGTAAGGAAATTATTTAGAAGACTATTGCTGACTGAACAAGGAGAGTATCCTAGATCCAGGGAATTACGATCTTAGTAGATGTTTATCACCATCAGAGGCACAGGCCATCTGGACACATCTTGAACAACTCTTAGGGCATGATGTAACAATGTTTGGATCCGTAGTTCAGCCCTGTTTCTAGACCTTAGCCACAAAAAGAGACAAATTAAATTTCTACTCAAATGTCATTTCCTCTGAAATACATTTTTATCTCTCCCCTTACTCTACTTTCTTATACCTTATATTATCTTCTGACATTATTCACTGTACCTATTCTCTATATCTATTTATCATTTTTCTGCCCCATTTGAATGTAAGTTTCATAAGGATGTAGACTTAATCTTTGTTGTTACTGTATCCCAAGTGCCTAGAACAAGGCTTGACATAGTATAGGAGTTCAATAAACACTTACCAAATTACTATGTTGAACAAATGGTTAGAAACCCAAGCTGTCCTACCTCATAGTTCATCATGTCTTTGTAACCACTCAGGCAACCATCAATTTGAATGTCTCAGTGAGCCATCTGGCTGTTTTGGATTCATGTGCCACAGCTACCTAGAAACTCAGGGAATTATAGTTTTAAGTTCTCCACCAGAACAATATGACTTTCATTATTTTCGTTGTAAGAACTTGATGCTGAGGAATTTTCTTCACAGGTTTACTTAGGCCTGAAAATTTACCTTTTATATAAGGAAGAGCCCCAGTACATGGTTCAAACTCTGAAGGTGGTGTTCAGAAATGAGGAAGTTCATGACAGGACCCAGACAGAGGGAAGCAGATTAAGGGTGTAGTTATCTAATTTGGAGTTCTTGAACCAAGAAGGAACTCTCATACTAGAATTGGGCATCTGAACTAGTAGTCAACATAGCTTGATATTGAGTCCCCTTAGTACCAACCCAAAGCTCCTTATATTGCTTTAGAGAAAAGCCTGGTGACAGAACTTTTGGTGAAAGAACTAATCATGAAGTAGAGAGTAAAGTGGCTCCAGATGAGAGGAAAGACATGATGAACTATGAGGAAGGACACTTGATGTGTCTCGGGGGCTGCGGCACATGAATCCAAAACTGTCAGATGGCTCCCTGAGATGTTAAATTGATGGTTGCCTGAATGGTTACAAGAACTTGTGGACTAAAGTGACAATAAACTTCTGTCAAAATTATCAGTTGGAAAACATTTTTAAAACATAATGCAATGAATTAGTTGGCCAATGACCATGGGAAGATTTGTTTGATGAAGCTCCAGTAATAATTTGTTTCTGTTACTTAACATCTACCATCCGAGGAGCTACAGATACTTTTCTGGCAGTGATATATTTGAAATTAAAAGTACATTAAGTCCCAATTTATGCACATCTGATGTTTCCCTAATGCTATAAAGTTTCACTCCACTTCTCAGTAAATACTTAGAAATAGAGAAATGATGAGCTGAAGATTCAAATTACTAATGTTTCAATATAAATGCCAAATATATTAGGGCACATATCCAAATGTTTCCTGCAGAGTCATTAATAAAACTGAATTAATCTGGAGCACGTACAGGAGGGGACTCTACCATCACTGGAGAGGGGGTACATATTTGTACTTGGCCTTCTTCATTTATACTAATCCAAGCAGAATGGAAATCCTTATTTTATTCTAATTTCCTGAAAAGTCTAGACACGATTATCTTTAAGATTCTTTTTAGTCTAATGCTTCTTGGGTTTTCAGACTAAGCTGTGAGTCTTCAGTGCTCCTCTGTCCCTGTCAGGGTCCAGCATGGGGACTGTGGGGAGGTTTCTTTTTAGGCCGACACTTCAACCAGAAACACCCTGATTTTACCTCTTTTATGTGCTGGGATTTGTAGCACATTTTCATTTGAAGAAAGTGTTTGTGTATAAAGACCAAGCCTTTTCAGGGCAGAGAGCACAGTGAAACTGGGCACCTGAAACTGAATTTCTAGAAAAAACACTGACAGATTAATTGTTGATCTTTTCACTTGATTTTTGTTATTCTGAAGAGCTGTAGTAACATTTAAATGCAGTCAGCTCTTATTACCTCTATTACTTGATTTATATTTAAATGTGGTTGGTTTTATCATTCAATTACCAATACATGAGACCAGGGTCGTAACTCATGTTCTGAGAAAATGTGCACTAATAAATAGCTTCCATGAAAATGGTAATTTTCTTATGAAAGGAATATTGATGTATCTGGGCATGCTACTTAAGTGGGATAATTAATACATCTCTGGTATTAGCTATGCGTGGTAGATCCTGATGTCTGTCAGCAAAGTAGAACCAAAGTTACTCTTAGGAATAAATTAAATCTTTTAAAAACATATTATAAGGACTAATTAAATTGGTGGGAAAACTTGTTTCTTTCATACTGACAATACATTTAATTATGGTAATGAGGGTGAAAAAACTGGTAGTTAATGAGGGTTGTTAATGGGGTCAGGAAGATTCAGAATTCAGAAAAATAACAACCCAAGCTCAAATAAGGTAAAGCTTTTGAGAGTGTTATATTTTAGCAACAATTTGTTATAAAAGTTTTTAACACAGAATAACTTGATATTAATTATTAAACTTCGGTTTGTGCCTTTGAGAGAACATGGGTTATAATGTGACACAGATAATTGGAAATTCTAAAGCAATGCTTTCGGAGGTAGGGGCCTCTTTCTTTAAAACAAATTTTTTTTTAACCTGTGAAATATAACATATATACAAAAAAGCAATACATTTCCAAGTACATTTTAACAAGTAGTTATAGAACAGATTTTAAAGTTTGGTAGGCGTTCCATTTCCATGGTTTTTCATTTTTTCTTCTAGCTGCTTGAAGACACTGGAAACCATCAGAAATATCAATATGTTTCAGCAGTCATACTCATTTGTTAAATCCTATCTTCTCTGTTATATCCTTCCTTCTCTTTAAATAACATATACATAAAAACAATAAATTTCAAAGTACATTGCAACAATTAGTTGTAGAACAGATTTTAGAGTTTGGTATAGGCTACAATTCCACAATTTTAGGTTTTTACTACTAGCTGCTCTAAGGTACTGGAGGCTAAAAGAAATATCAGTATAATGATTCAGCACTCATATTCATTTGTTAAACCCGATCTTCTGTATATAACTCCACCATCAGCTTTGATCTGTCTCCCATTCTTTAGGGGTATTTGAACTATGCACGTTCTAATTTTTTCATGTTGGAAGGGACTGTTGACAATATGGAAGAGGGGTATGAGGCTAGTTGATATGGAATAAAGAAATGGAGCTAGGTGATTTTCTGGAATAGCCTACCCCTCTGCATTTCAGGACTTTTCTGGACCAGGGACCCATCTGGAGGTTGCAGGTTTTTGTGCATGGAACCTCTGTGGAATCTTATATAATACCCTAAGTATT
>PVIY010045047.1:0-19341 GCA_004026745.1 Myrmecophaga tridactyla | reverse complement strand
TAGTTGTTCTGGAGGATGAACTAAAACGCCCACATTGCTAAGCTGCCATCTTAGCCACACCCTTCATATAGGTCTTTTGTACCTTTAGTTAAATTTATTCCTAGATATTTTATTCTTTTGATTGCTATTATAAATGGATTTTTAAAAATTTCCTCCTCAGATTGCTCATCACTAGTTTATACAAACACTGCTGATTTGGGGATATTGATCTTGTACCCTGCCATTTTGTTGTACTCTTTTATTAGCTCTAGGAGCTTTGCTGTAGATTTTTCAGAATTTTTGACATATAGTATCATATCATCTGCAAACAGTGAGAGTTTTACTTCCTCCTTTCCAATTTGGATGTGTTTTATTTCTTTTTCTTGTCTAATTGCTCTGGCTAGAATTTCCAGCACAATGTTGGAATTAGTGACAGTGGGCATCCTTGTCTTGTTCCTGATCTTAGAGGGAAAGCTTTCAGACTTTCCCCATTGAGGATGATGTTAGCAGTGGGTTTTCATATATTCCCTTTATCATGTTGAGGAAGTTCCCTTCCTTTCCTATCATTTGAAGTATTTTTGTCAAGAAACGATGTGGAATTATGTTAAATGCCTTTTCTGCATCAATTGAGATCATCATGTGGTTTTTCTGCTTTGATTTGTTGATATGGTGTATTACATTAATTGATTTTCTTATGTTGAACCATCTTTGCATACCTGGAATAAATCCCACTTGGTTATGGTATATAACTCTTTTAATATGCCGCTGAATTTGATTTGCTAGTATTTTGTTGAGGAGTTTTTCATCTATATCCATTAAAGAGATTGGTCTGTAATTTTCTTTTATCATTGTATCTTTGTCTGGCTTTGATAATAGGGTGATGTTGGCTTCATAGAATGTGTTAGATAGCTTTCCTTCCTCTTCAGTTTTTTTGAAGAATTTGAGCAGAATTGTTACTGATTTTTTCTTGAATGCTTGGAAGAATTCACACGTGAAGCCTTCTTGTACTGTCTTTTTTGAGGGTTTCTTGGTGGCTTATTCAGTCTCTTTACTTGTGATTGTTTTGTTGAGATTGTGTATTTCTTCTTGAGTCAGTGTTGGTATCTTATGCCTTTCTAGGAAGTTGTCCATTTCATCTTCATTGTCTAATTTATTAGTATATTAATTGCTCAAAGTATCCTCTCACCACCTCCTTTATTTCTGTGGGGTCAGTGGTTATGTCTTCTCTTATATTTCTGAGTTTATTTGTTTATTTCCCTCCCTCTCTCTCTCTCTCTCTCTCTCTTTGTCACTGTAGCTAAAGGTTCATCGATTTTATTGATTTTTTTCAAAGAACCAACTTCTGATTTTGTTGATTTTCTCATATTCTCAATTTCATTTATTTCTGCTCTAGTCTTCATTATTTCTTTCCTTTTGTTTGTTTTGGGGTTAATATGCTGTTCTTTCTCTAGTTCTTCCAAGTGAACAATTAATTCTCAATTTTTTGCTCTTCTTTTTAAATATAGGCATTTAAGGCAATAAATTTCCCTCATAGGGAAAAACGCCTTTTTTATGCCTTTGCTGCATCCTATAAATTTTGATATGTTGAGTTTTCATTTTCATTTGTCTTAAGATATTTACTGATTTCTCTTGTAATTTCTTCCTTAACCCACTGGTTGTTTAAGAGAGTGTTGTTTAGTCTCCATATTCTTGTGAATTTTCTGGCCCTCTGCCTGTTATTGATTTCCAACTTTATGCCATTATGATCTGAGAAAGTGTTTGTGTGATTTCAATCTTTTTAAATTTATTGAGACTTGCCTTGTGACCCAGCATGTGGTCTATCCTTGAGAATGATCCATGAGCACTTGAGAAGAATGTGCATTCTACTGTTGTGGGGTGTAATGTTCTGTAAATGTCTGCTAAGTCTAATTCATTTATCATATTGTTCAAATTCTCTGTTTCTTTATTGCTCTTTTGTCTAGATGTTCTATCTATTGATGAAGGCAGAGAATTGAGTCGTTAACTATTATGGTAGAGGTATCTATTTCTCCCTTCTCTGTTATCAGTGTTTGACTTTTGAACTTTGGAACACTAGCTCAGTGCATAAATATTTATGGTTGTTATGACTTGTTGAATTGTTCCTTTTATTAATACATAGTGTCCTTCTTTATCCCTTTTAATTGTTTGACATTTGAAGTCTAATTCATCAGATATTAGTATAGCTATTCCTGCTTTTTTTCTGATTGTCGTTTGCATGAAATATCTTTTCCAAACCTTTAAATTTCAACCTATTTTTTTCCCTTGCATCTAAAATGAGTATCCTGTAGATAGCATACAGATGGGTCCTGTTTTTAATCCATTCTGCCAGTCTATGTGTTTTGATTGCGGAGTTTAATCCATTAACATTTAATGTTATTCCTCTAAAGGTAATGCTTTCTGTTTTGTCTTTTTGATTTTGTATGTCATATCTAAAATTTTCTCCTATTACCTTTAGTGATAGTCTTCATTTCTGTACTCTTTTCCACACCTCTCTCTCCTTCCTTTTCCTATCTGCCAGAAGTGCTCCCTTTAGTATTTCTTGCAGAGTTGGTCTCTTAGTCACAAATCCTCTGTCATTGTTCCTCTGAAAATATTGTAGTCTCCTGCTCATTTTTGAAGGATGGTTTTGCCCAATATAGAATTCTTGGCAATTTTTCTTTTAGAATCTTAAATATATCATACCACTGCCTTCTCACTTCCATGTTTTCTGCTGAGAAATCCACACAGTCTTCTTTGGCTTCCCTTGTATGTTATGAATTCCTTTTCTCTTCCTGGTTTCAAAATTCTCTCTTTGTCTTCGACATTTGACAATCTGATTATTAAGTGTCTTGGATATGTCTATTTGAATCTATTCTGTTTGGGGTGTGCTGCACTTCTTAGATCTGTAATTTTCTGTCTTTCATAAGAGTTGGAAAAATTTCAGTGATTATTTCCTCCATTAGTCTTTTCCCCTCCTTTTCCCTTCTCTTCTCCTTCTGGGACACCACAACATGTATATTAGTGCACTTCTTGTTGTCATTCAGTTCCCTGAGACCCTGCTCATGTTTTCTATTATTTTCCCTATATTTTCTTTTGTTTGTTGGATTTTAGATGTCCAGTCTTCTAGGTCACTAATCCTTTCTCCTGCATCTTCAAATCTATTTATGTAGGTTTCCATTGTTTTTTCATCTCTTCTATTGTGCCTTTCATTCCCATAAATTCTGTGATTTGTCTTTTCAAACTTTTGAGTTCTTCTTTTTGTTCACCCAGTGTCTTCTTTATATCCTCCCCCAACTTGATTTGATTTTTGATAAGATTTTCCATGTCTGTTTGAACATCTTGAATTAGTTGTTTCAACTCCTGTATCCCATTTGAAGTGTTGGTTTGTTCCTTTGACTGGGCCATAGCTTTGACTTTCTTGGCATGACTAATTATTTTTTGCTGACATCTAGGCATTTGATTTTCTTAATTATTCTGGAGGTTGTTTTCAGTCTTTTACCTAAGATTTTCTTGCTAAATGGCTTTGTTCTTTATCTGTTGTTTGGTATTCAGCTCAACTTCATCTAGACCTTTAGCATTGGTTTTGTTGGACTAATCAGAATTTTTTAGTTCTTGTTTTTCAGTTTTTTTTGCCCTGCTATATGGAGCTTTTTTCCTCTTTTTTTTCTTTTTTGCAGAAGGTCTCCTCAGATATTATAGACCGCAGTCAGATTTTCCCAGACCAGACAGACCACATGTCAGGAGGAAAGAGTGGCCAGCATTAGTTTTCCCTGAGGGTGAGACCCAGCAGGTTGTGAGACTCTCCAATGAAGCCTCCAGACTCTGCACTTTTCCTGTCCTGCCCAGCATGTGGCGCTTGTCTGCCTGCAGCTTCCCACCAGCTTAATGTGATGGGGTGCCTTTAATTTTAGTAGACTCTCCCTGCCAGGGGTGCAGTTGAGACAGAAGTGAGGCTGTAGGATGTCTTTCATTACTTCAATTTTCCAGTCTCTGGGGCCTGGATTCCTTGAAGGAGGGATTCTACTTGATCTGGGCCCCACCTTTCTCTTGGAGAAGGTACAGCCTTTGGGAAATTGACTCCTTTCACATGACTAGTTACTTTGTCTCTCAGACAAGCTTAATTCCATCTTTGCCTGGGGCAGTGCTGGAGCATGAGAGTACTTCCAGTTCTGTCTAATGGGAGTTCTGTTTGGAATCACAGTTGTTTGACCAGGTCCAGGCTGGTAATGCTGTGTGTCCAATCACTGATGTAACCCGAGCAGTTGTTCTGTACTGTTCCTAGCTATTTACTAGCTGCTCTAGAGGACAAACTAAATTCCACACCTCATGTACTGCCATCTTGTCCCACCTTCAAGCCTCTAAGTTTTGAGGTAATTTTTGACACAATAATAGATAACTAACACAGGAACAGAGAAGGAGGGTAGTAGAGCTTTTTTTTTTTAAATAAACTTTATAGTATGATTTGACTATTTAAACTATGTGTACATACTGATGAAAAATAAAAATTGAATTAAAAACTTGCAGATAGTTTCAGCCAATATTTATTATTTTCTGTCACTCAACAGAAAGGATCACTAGAAAGAGGAGACTGCAAAGCAGGAAAGATGGGAGAGGGCTTATCTTCTTTTTAACCTTTGTTTTGTATTTCCTTCCCACCTTCAATAATTACATTCTGTCATTTGATGGTAATTTGTACTGGTATTATCCCAAGGTGGCTTAACCCTTATTTGATAATATTAGGCCTTAATACATTTCTGAATAATGCCCCAGATTGTTCCTCTCTTTAATACTGTGCACTTTCCATTCTCTTGTGCACAGTTTCATTTAACAATCAGAGTGTAATGTAGGAATGTTGGCTCAAATGGTTAGAAATTTGGGTTGATGATGAATAGTAGGTTAATATCAATCCCCTTCTTCCTTCTTTGTGAATTCCTTGAGCATAGATACTGTGCTTCCTTTTGCTTGTGTTACGACATTACCTTGAATGATACTTCAAGACAATTAAATACAAGTCAAAAGAATGAATGATGGTGGGGGCTTTTGAGAATGGTAATGGTATATAAGAGATGGTATGGATAATTAAAATCCAGTGATAACTTAAAATATTTCCTTTGAGCATGTCATCTGTTTCCCCTGTGGTGGCTGGGGGAAAGTTGCTGTTATAGTTGCAGTGATGAGGAGTGCAAGGTCAAGAGTCTCGGGTACTATCTATATATGGGTCTTTGTCATTTAGTGATAGATTGAGTAATCATTTTCTAAGGTAGAAAGCAGAAAATTTCATATCCTGAAGCATGCAATTTGAAAAATTGCACTCTAAAATATTTTAACTTCCTGGATATTGAACAACTCTAAATGGACCTAATTCATATTTCTAAAACTAAAGTAGAACAGATGGTTTAAATGTTCTTAATAAATGTTATTTGGCTTTCAAGGATTTAATTAATTAGTCAACTAAGTAATTATTTGGTTCTGTTTATTTAAAAATATTGACTAGATACTCCCAGCACCAAGATCAATATACCTAATTTTACTTCCACAGGGCAAATGTATTTCTAGGCACTCTTTCATGGAGGGAGTAACCCTCTGTGGTTCTAATGTTATAAGGCGAAGGTGAGTGCCTTCTATTAGGCTCCTCCCTTAAAGAAGGGCCTAGCCTTGGTCTTCTTTCCCACACTCATTTGGGTTTGGTCATGAGGGTTTGGCAGGACCAAAGCAGACTTTGGTGCTGGTTTATATTTCTGGATTTCTGCTTCCACTTTGTTTTTGGTCTCTGGTAGAGGTAAGGTGGATTTGGGGGATAGGATGTCCATATTTTCTTACAGCTCAGTTATGCATTTGATTTTTATTTAAAATTACATTTTCAGTTGTTTGCAGTGGGAGATTTACTCAGCATCTCTAGTCAGTTCAGTAGGCAAGGTGTGTGATTTCGATAGGCCCAAACAGTTTATAAATAGTTTGTTCTGTGATGAACAGTGGAAAACCAGAGATGAGGAAGCTCAAGAACAATTACCCATAACAGCTGTAGTTGGCACTGTTGGTGTCCCAGCCCACCTGCACATGCTAACTGAGGTTAGTCTCCTGTAAGTTGTGTCTTTCGCATTAAGTGCTTTCTTCTGTTTACCTTCTCCCCTGCCTGAGAGTGTTTTATGGCACTGTTGAAGCATGCTGGGCTGGGCACAAGTGCAACTTAGAAGGAGATGGGTGTAGTTGACCCCTTTGTCAACCACCAGACAAATGGGAGTTGGTGTTGGTATAAATAAATGTCCCAATCTGCCAGTCCTCTAGTGTGTGATTCTGAGGTGTATGCCCTGGAGCATCTCAGAGGGTTCCTGCAAAACTGAGCCCCAGTGTCCACAGAGCAGATGTAACTCACTCACCAATGAGCCCTTTATTTGCTTTTCTCCTTTTTTTCCCTCTTAGTCACTTGTACCTTCTGTGGTCACCTCTCAAACTACTGTAGATCTCAGGATCTGCTTTGGGAGAACTCTAAAATACTATGCACTGACATAAACTTTGTTTTAACCCCATAAACAATGGAGTCAGCCTGCATGGATGTTTTAATGCAATTTTATTGAGCTATATTCACACACCCATATAATTCATACAAAGTATACAATCAGTGGCTCATAGTATCATCATACAGTTGTGCATTCATCATCACAATCAATTTTAGAACATTTTCATTACTCAAAAAAATTAATAAATATAAAAAAGAACACCCAGAACATGTCATATTCCATAGCCCCCCTATTATTTATTTAGTTTTTATTTTATACCTCATCTTCTCATACACTGGATAAAGGGAATGTCAGTCAAAGGTTTTCACAATCCCATGCTGTTTTGGTTTGCTAAAGCTGCTGGAAAACAATTTACAAGAAATGGATTGGCTTTTACAAAGGGGATTTATTAAGTTACAAGTTACAATTCTAAGGCCATGAAATGTCCTAATTAAGGCATCCAGAAGAGGATATCTTCACTGAAGAAAGGCCAGTGGTGTCTGGGTTCCTCTGTCACATAGGAAGGCACATGGTGATGTCTGCTGGCCCTTCTCTCCTGGGTTGGTTTAAAAATGGCTCTCTCAGTTCCTGTGGGTGCTTCTGGCTTCTGCTAGGGCATTTTCTTTCATCAGTGTCTGTGTTTTCTCCAAATTATCTCTCTCTCTCTTAAGGACTCCTGTAGGTGAATTACGATACATCTTGAATGGACAGGGTCACATCTCCTTGGAAACAACTTAATCAAAAGGTCCAATCCAACAATAGGCCTGCACCCACAGGATTGGGTTAAAAGAACATGACTTTTCTGGGGTACAAAACAATTTCAAACCAACACACACGGTTACACCATAGAAACTATATAGTTATGCAATCACCATCAAAAATCAAGACTACTGGATATGTTCAGTTTCAGATATTTCCTTCTAGTGTATTCTAATACACTAGAAACTAAAAAGGAATATCTATGTAATACATAAGATTCACCTCCGGAATGACCTCTCGATTCTATTTGAAATTTCTTAGCTACTGAAACTTTATTTTTTTCAGTTCCTTTTCCCCTTTTGATCAAGTGGCTTTCTCAGTCCCAAGATGCCAGGGCCAGGCTCATCTCTGGGAGTCTCATTCCACATTTCCAGGGAGATTTACACCCCTGTGAGTCATGTCTGACATAGGAGAAGGGTAGTGAGTTTATTTGCAGAGTTGGCTTACAGAGTGTTTTGGTTTGCTAAAGCTGCTGGAATGCAATACAAGAAATGGATTGGCTTTTTTATATAAAGGGAATTTATTAAGTTACAAATTATAATCCAAAGGCTGTAAAAATGCCCAAATTAAGGCACCAACAAAAGGACACATTCTTAAAAGAAAGGCAGCTGATATCTGGGTTCATTTGTCACATGGGAAAGCATATGATAACATCTGCTGTCTTTCTTTCCCAGATTCTGGTTTCAAAATGGCCCTCTCAGCTTCTGGCATCTCCTGGGGCATTTTCCTTCTGCATTTCCAAATGTCTGTGTTCTGTCCAAACTGTCCCTCTCTTAAAGGACTCTAGTAGGCTGATTAAGACCCATCTTGAATGGGCAGGGTCACATTTCCACAGAAGCAACCTAATCAAAAGATCCCATCCACAGCTGAGTGGGTCACATCCCCGGGAAATAACATAATGAAGAGATCCCACCCATGGTAAGTCTGCATACACTAGATTGAATTAAAAAAGCATGGAGTTTCTTAGATCTATAACAGTTTCAAACCAGCACAGTGAGAGAAGCCACCTCTGAGCAACAAAAGAGGTTCTTTTGGGGTGATTCCTAAACATAATTATAAGTAGGTTTAGCTTCTCCTTTTCAGGATTAAGTTTTATAAGGACAAGCCTGGAGATTGAGGTCTTGGCTTATTAAATAGTGAGTCCCTAACTGCATGGATTATTTATTTATTTATTTATTAGGTTTTTTTTTTTTGGCATGGATTTTTAAGCCTAAGAATTCTCCATGTGAGTTTTCTTTGCTAAAATACAGAAATAATAATTTCTTTTTGAGCTTAGCTTTAAAGAAAAAAAGACTAACTTCTTGATAATTGGGGATTGATGAAATGTGGCATTTTTGTGGTTTATTCTCATTTTAAAATGCAGGAAGAAAAGCACTAGTTAAGTTACCATTTCCTATGTCATATTTCTGTTATTTTAATTCAATTTTTGTCTTTTAAAATGTTCTAGCAGTATCCCAGACCATTTTATTAGGTGACTCAGAAAGTGAAATTATATCTTCTAGAAGTTTCCATTGATTCAGAAGTGTTACCATATAAAGTTATACCACTGTGATTATTATTGCCTAAAAAGATGAGAAAACAAGTAAGAATATGGGTTAATTCAAAACTCTGTACAGGTAGTGAGGGTATTATAATGTTGATAAGGTTTCCACTTGCTATATATGTTTCTTTTTGTTTAATTTCTCTTTCACTTTGGAACAAAAAAGCGGTTTCATTTGTATGAGTTTTGTGCTCATCAATTCCAACCCAAACCTACCTTCCATTCAGAAGTTTTCGGTAGTTCCCAAAGTTGAAAATTATTAAATTGTGCAAATGGCTTTGATTTTTGTCAGGCAATCAGTAGTGGTTTGAGATTTCCTTGTTGGTGACACTAGAATGAAGTTTTGAAGAGGAGTTGAGCCTCATGGAGGTGCAGCATAGCAGAGGGCCTTTGAATTCAAATAGATTTGGGTCCCCATTTCAGACTATGGCTAACAGTGTACACATGGGTAAGTGTTATCTTCTTATATGGAAAACACAATTGGCAGGGTAATTAGGAAGATTGAGTGAGAGAAACCATATAAAATCATAGATATATAATATCATGGGCAAATAATAGAGCTCTAGATGTGTTAATTTGCTGGTAAAGCAGAAGTCTTGAAATAATCTGAGCTACCTATTCATGCAAAAGCTATTCTAATTTCTGATGAAATGTGGGTCTTGAGTTCACAGCGTTGTATGGGTGTATTTCAAACTTTTTCAGTTTAGTACATATTGTTAATAATTAACATATTGTTACACAGTTTATTTCTGTCTTGAAACATCTAGTCCCAAAGAATGAATTCCCTCTTGAGTTAAAATGTCAACTTTAGTATTGTTCCAAAATCACTTTGACTGTGGGTTATATTCTAAGTACTGTAACAGCACATGTTTGATCCACTCCATTCCTTTTGAAAACTCACCCTTGGCTCAACTCCAGGATAAGTATTTTATTTCAGGATTTACTGGATTCAGTACCTTAGGATGAAAATTATTGAGAGAGGCTTCCAAATTATAACTTAGGCCCCAAAATATCTTTTTTTTTTTTTTTTTGGCGGTGGTGGTTTATTTGTAGAAATAGTCTAGTTTTCAAGAGTAAAAACGGTACTAAAAACTGATCCCAATGTTACCCTTCCCTCTATAAATCATGTTGATTAGTGCTCGCCCCAGGATGAGTTCCAGCAACTGTTCTTAAGCATCTATGCTTCTATCATTTGAGTTGAAAACTTATAAAGAGCCAAAACTGTTCCCAAACTCATTTATGCCAGTTTTACTTGATAGCTATGTGGTTTTGTAAAATATTATGTAAGCTGGTGAACTATGAGTATAAAAGTAGAGAATTTTTATTTCTGTAAAACATATTTATTGGGTATGAAATTATGAACAGTGTAGGAATCATGTATGCCATAAGAAAATATTGAATACTTTGGAAAAGCTAGCTAAAAATGCTTTCAGATTAGATGTCCAACATTGGAAAAAACCATAAATCTAGGAATGTTCTCCTCTTATAGTTCTGTGCAAGTGCCTTTGTATTCTTGCTATATTGGCAAGCATAGACAGTGTATATTGAGTGCAGTTCATGCAAGAAAGATAGAGTGATATTTCAGTTGGTGGATTTACACTGAAACGAAAGACTTAGTTTTATATAAAAAGTTTGTTAGCAAATACTTTTTAGCAGTTAAGTGATGGCTTGGACAGTGGGGGATAATCAAGTTAGCCATCCAGTTGTGACCACAGCAGTCCATCTTGAGCTTAAAAATTACTACTTTAGATTATTGACCAACCAACAAATTATATATAAAGGTATAAATTGTTTGTCTTTATCAGTTTACTACAGCTCATAAAACTTGTCATGGGTGAACTGTGAAGTAAGAAGTTTTAAATTTTTTAGAACTGTATGTGGGGAAAATTACTAAAAAACCTATTCCTTCTAGTTTTCACACCTTCGCATCCCAATTTTGATGACCCTGAAGGGGAAAAACATGAAGGCCATGTTTTTCCTATCAAATGTAAACACCCTTGATCTAGTCAATATATTAAGGAATTCTGTAATGTTTTAGAAATAAAATAGGTGAAAGCTTTTTTTGGCTTTTATTTTGGAACCTATTGAAGATGAAAATATAAATAACAGAATTACTAAAAATCCCACACTATAAAGCAGTGTAGTAGATTGAATTATGTACCCCTCAAAGGACATGACCCTAATCTTAATCCATATTCCTGGGAGTGCCAACCCCTTTATAAATAGGACCTTTTGAAGATGTTACTTTTTAGTGAAAATGTGGCCAACTGAATCAGGGCATGTTTTACTCCAGATTAGTGGAGGCCTTATAAAGAGAAGAAACCAGAAGCCAGGAGTCAGAGAAGGCCATAGAGAGTATTCAGAAGTCAGTGGAAATGGAAAGAGCAGAGAAAGGAGAGGGTATTGCCGTGTGATGGGAGGCAGAGATATAAACCTTGAAATTCCAAGGATTACTAGCAGCCAGCACCAGAACACCATAGATTCTGGGAGAAATCAAACTTTGACAATATCCTGATTTTTGGACTTCAAGCCTTAAAACTGTGAACCAAAAAATTCCAGTTTGTGGTATTTGTGATAACAACTCTGGCACACTGAGATAGTAGCGCTGGAGTAAAACAGAGTTTCCAGGTCAACATATACTGCATCTTGGAGAAAATTAGCCTGAAGTTGATAACTACTACAGAAAATCCAAATGTAACAGAAACAAAGGATATAGTTTATAAACTAGCTAATCTCAGACAACTCAAGGATTCCAAAGATTTTTAGGAAGATGGCATACAGGGAAAAAACTGAGGTGACAATTTATTGAAAATGAAATTATGAATAATTATGAATGATGTAGAAATCATATATGCCATGATGAGAAAATATGGAGATACATATGAAGAACAAGTTAACAACAAAACCAGAGGCAGAAAGTACTTGTGATATGACAAAAAAAATTAGTATATTGTACCACAGCCTGAGTCCACAACAGTCAACAGTATAAATTAAACAATGGAGGAGCTACATGTGAAAACAGAATTCCCTCCTCTAACAAATTAACAAACAAAAATCTACTATTAGACTTTATTAAATAAATGTGTATTTATGCTTTAAACTAAAACAAAATGTTTAAGATGTGAATTTATTTTAAATTATTTTCTCTCCTTTAGTCTTTTTGTTGTTGTTGTTAACTTGTGGATGACCAGTTCTGAGTTAGATAATAGGGCATCTACTATATTCTTAAATATCTTCTCTTAGTTTCTACTATTATCACTCTTAGTGTGATTCTTCTTAATGGACTCAGTAATGTGGATGGAAGCTGCAATAGATAAAGTATTCTCTCTCAGCTCCAGTATCTTCCAAATGACACAGTAATTTCTTCATAGGTTAAGAGCCAAATGGCCATCTAGATGTACGGATCTTGACCCACATCCCTTAGGGTGCATTGTGACACTTCATACACCAGCCAGTCATATGAGTACATATCCATAGACTGGGGACTGAACTTTCAGGATAGTCCCAGAGTTAGCCACTGTTGAAAATCTGACTAATACATTGGCACCATAAATCCCATAATTGCAATTACACGTTCCTTAGCTGCAGCTTTGCTAATGTCACAAGTGAGGGTAGGAAAGATGACAATTTTGTGGGCTAATAAATCATTATAGGTTTATAAACCTCTAATCTGTATGCAAGGCTTTTAAGTCCTTCTATTTAGTTACCTTTTGTATCTCCTATCCCCTCCTCCCTTTACCCTTTGGCTATTACAGAGTTGCCAGAACTCCCTTGTGGATTGTGTGAGTTCAGAGAAATAAAGCAAACAGAAAGATTAAAATGATTTGGTTTCTGTTTTTGCTGTCTACATGACTCCCCCACCTTTCTTTGCATAGTGAATAGGGTCTAATGTGTATCCTGTTACAAGCTATGTGGCTTCAATTAAGTAATTCAATCACTCTGTTTTGGTCATTATGCAGAATTGACAGAATTTCTCCTGCTTCCAAAAATTGCTGATATTCCTTTGGGAGAACTAAATGAAGACACTGTATTAAGTGGAACATTAAGAAACCTGACAAATTGAGAACAGCAGACAGCAGAAGTCAGCACATGTACAAAGGAAAGTGACTATAACCTCTGTCACTGCATTTTCAAGAATATGCCTTCGACAGATGATTAATAAAATGCTCATGTACTTTCTAATGCATTTTTCTTATGACATGCTATATTTTAGTAGGCACAGTTGTGGGGATGGAGCTTCTTTTACCAAAGATCTGAATCATGAGATGGGAAATCTATTTAAGTGTTTTTTTTGGTTGTTTTAAATGCAATATTGAAATATAACAGCACTAAAACTATACACTAGTCACTAATTCAGCCTTTCTAGCTTTGAATCTGAATAGCAAGATACTGCATCATTAGTAATACAGATATGAAGTCAATACAGTTGACTCTATGTCTGTATTTCTTTGAGCTTAAAGGAATGAAAAATACAACAAAAAGAGGCCAACTTTGGTCATTATTGTCCTATGTCTTTGTGCATCCCTTTAACATGAAGTCTGTTGTTGATGTCAAGAGTGCTTCCTGTTCCCCTTTGTTTTCAAGATCTTCACTTTCTAGGGCCCTAGACCATCATGATTACTTGCCCTTGTCATTCTAAGGAACTCCTCCACTGTGCAGAGCAGTTGGTAGGTAGTCAGCATATGTTGTTGAAAGAATACATTGGATCTCATCCTCTTTTTCTTGCCATTTCTCCCACTTCCCAGTCTATTTATCCATCCTGCTGTCCTCTGCCCTTTGCTAGCATCTTCAAGCATTCTAAATCTCCCAGTTTTACACACACACACACACACACACACACACACACACACACACACTTTATGGGTGTGGGGTATACCCATATCCATTTAACCCTAACTTTGTAGTGTGCTGTCAGTAATAGGCCTTGTCCCTCTGCTCTTTTCTGTTCATTCTTACTGTAAATAACTTTTGTTCACTATCTGAATGTGACTTAACCTTCTAATTTAAGAGTAGATTAGATCACCCAGTAGGATTATTTGTCCTATATTTATCACATTATTTCATTATCCCTATGATTTTCCTTTCATGTTTTTTCTAGCAGTCCGGGAAGATGTTCCTTTTCTCCTCTCTAGAGTTAATTCCTATATTTTGGAATCCCATTGCCATACTTATCCATATTCACTTCTTCCTTAAAACCTTCCTTTGTTCTAGTCTTGTTTCAACTTGGCCATAGATTTAGCATTTAATATTTCTCTTCCAATCTTATTTTCCCTCTTACATCTGTCAGAGTTCTCTGTAGAAACGGAACCAACAGGATGCATATGGGTGTGAGTGTGTGTTTATAGAGATTTATTATAAGGAATTGGCTTGTGCTTGTCAAGCTGGTAAGTATGAATTCCAAAGGGCAAGCTGGAGGCTGGAAATTCTAGTAAATCTGATGTTAAAGTCTTAAGTTCGAATTCCTTAGGCTGGAAATTCTGGAAGGAGTAGAGGGTGTAGTCTTAAAGCAGAGTTTTATTCTTCCTAGAATCCTCAGTTCTTTGCATTTAAAGTCCTCAACTGATTGAATGTAAGCCCACCACATTATGAAGGATAATCCACTTAAAGTCAATGCTAGTTCCATCTACAAAATATCTGCACAGCAAAATCTAGGCCATTGTTTGACCAAGAAACTGGACACTATAATCTAGCCAAATTGATACATAAAATTAACCATCATACCTTATGATCTAGGTATGAGCATACCTAGGTCATAATCTCTTTGAGGGCAGAAATCATTTTATATTCGTCGCTGTTCCTATCAGAATGGATAATTAACACTTATCATTTGAAGAAATTGGTAATATAAAAAACACAATTGTTGAAAATATTCTTCCTGCAAATCATGTATTGATTTACGTAACTTCCCTAAATAATTTTATCCATCCCTAGAGCCTAGATAATTATTAGTCCAGCCAATGACATCTAAGTCTCTTCCCAACTTTCTTACCTGAATCTCCAGTTGCAGTCAGAATGGGATACCATGGGTACCATCAATTTAACATGTTCAGACGCTCCTTTCTCCCCAGACCTGCTTCTTTTCCTGCATCCCTGCCTCAGTCCCTGACGAAGCTTTGGCTTTGGAGGCAGGTAAACCTAATTGAGACTTCTGCTGTCACTGCAGTCTTGCTGTATGGTCTTGGACAAGCAACTTAATCTTCTTAGCCTTGGGTTTCCTAATTTGCGCAGTGTTTGTAAGGATTACATGAGATAATGTTAAGTCAAGGGCTTTAGACAGTGCCTTGCGGAGTAGGTTCTTTATAATTTATAACTATAATTATCAATAAAAGAAACTCAGGTCTTCTCTTGATTCTTTTAAAAAACTTTTTATTCCTTTACATCTTTTTTTTGATCCGGCAATTGAACCCAAGTCTCCCACATGAAAGGTGAGCATTGGCCTTTCACTACTGAACCACCCGTGTACCCCTCCTTTACATTGATTTTTAACTCCATGGATACACTGATGTAAAATTCAAACAATTAGTTAAAACAAAAGTTCCTTTTGACATGACCTCACACATGCACTCCTCAATGCTATTCCCCTCCTTAACTATTGTCAGTTTATGTATTCTCCAGGCATTTATATACATGTATATATTTGTATACATTATTTATACATATTGTTTACTGGTATACATACTATTTACTGGTATACATACACTTTTATAATGTACTGTATTTATATATATGGAAATAGTTTTGTCTGGTAGGGTTCTCTTCTAACTAAATATCATACTGTTCTTTCTTTTGGCTAGTAATTATTACCTTATTTTAGAACATTGCAAATTTATTGCTATTATAAACACTTTAGTGAACATTCTAATACACATTCAAATATTTTTCTAGAAATATAATTTCTGTATTTTAGGTGATTACATTAAAAAATCTTATTGATAAAGATTTATTACAGAAAATAACACAAAACAAAAGTAGAACTCAATTAGTCATGAAGTGGAGCACCCATGACTTGTAACCACCATCCGGGTCAAGAAATTAAACTTTGCCAGACACTCCAGAAACACCTCCATGTGTTCCATCCCAAACACAGCCCCCTACCTCCCCTTATGGTTTTATCACTCAAGGGTACATCTCTATATACCATATTGTACTTTTGTTTAGTTAATAAATTTGATGTTTTTTTAAAAATTATCTCTTAATCTAGAAATTTCCTTTCTTTTTCTTTTTCTTATTGAAGAACTCTGGCTGTTTGACCTGTGGCTTCCCTGGATTTTGTGATTGCATGTCTTTGGTGCAATTCAGCATGCCTCTCTGTCTTTTGGATTTCTTGCAAATTGGCAGTTGAATGCTTAGGCTTGATTGGATTCATGCACAATTTCTTTGGCAAACCTGTAGGTGGTGGTGATCTTTTATTACCACATAATGCCTGGTTGTACTTTTTTGTAATGTTCATGGTTATTCATGCTTGACGAAAGCCTAGATTCATTAATTTATTGTGCATACTTTTTTTTAGAGATACATACTGTAATCTATTTCATTCAAATAAGAAATATAGGATAAATGCTTGATTAATTCCCACTATATGCCAGTTTTCAAGGCAATAAATTCGTTCCCTATAATCCTCAGAAAGTGATCAATTTGTTTCTTTAAAAATATGTATGTTTTTATGAACTTATAGTTCTGGCCAGTAGAAGTCTCTTTAAATTGACACTTAAGTCTTTATGACATACCTCTAATAATGTTTGACATTAGAATAAATAAAACCAAACACTCACAAAGTTACAACCAGCTACAATTAAACTTGAAATACAGGCTTTTATGCTTAGTGACAATGTTCCCATCTAAAATCCAGTTACTTTAACTAAAGTAGAAGAGTATGATAATGTCAGACATTACAAGATTTCCTGATATCCACAATAACAAGATGTCCCAGCCGAATTTTCTTTCTTTCCTGCCCCTGCCCAGCCCTAGAGTTGTCAATTCTCCAAAAAGCACAGACTTCCAACCCTGTAAACTGGGCACTAGAGATGGTCATTGCTATATCTCATTGAATCATTTCTACAAAAATGCCTGATGGAATTTTGATTGGGATTGGCTTGGATCTAAGATCAATTTGGGGGAATTAGCATCTTAACAATATTGAGTCTTCTGGTCCATGAACATGGTATATCTTTTCACTTATTTAGATCTTTAATTTCTCTCACAATGTTTGGTTGTATACCAGTCCTGTACTTCTTTTGTAAGAATTATTTCTATGTGTTTCACTTTTTGATGCTATTATAAATGATATTGCCTCTTTAATTTTATTTTGATTTTTTTCCCTTGCTATTTTGTAGAAATGCAACTGATTTGTATGTATTGACCTTGCTAGTGATTGGTAACCATGCTAAACACACTTATTAGTTCTAGTAGCCTTTTTTAGAATCTATAGGATTTTCTACGTAGATGATGATGCCATCTGTGAAAAAAGGCAGTTTCATTTCTACGTTCCAGTCCTGATGCCTTATATTTATTTTCCTTATTCACTGGCTATGAACCAACAGTACAATGTTAAATGGACGTATTGAGAGTGGACATCTTTGCCTTGTTCCTAATCTTAGGGGGAAAGTATTCAATCTTTTATTATTATACGTGATGTTAGCTGTAGGTTTTACATAGGTGCCCTTTATCAGGTTGAGGAAATTCTCTTCTATTCTTAGTTTGCTGAGAGTTTTTTTTTTTTTTAAATCAGGAATGAAAAAAATTGTTGAATTTTACCAAGATTTTTCTGCTTCTGTCGAGATGCTCATAGATTTTAATTTTATTTTAACATAGTGAATTACATTGATTTTTGAATAATAAAAATGGATAATACATTCCGCCCATGTTATGTATTGCTGTATTTAATTCATTAAAATTTTAAGAATTATTGCATCTATGTTCATGAAGGATATTGGTCTGTACTCTTCTTTTCTTGTAATGTCTGACATTATTATACTCTTCTACTTTAGTTAAAGTAACTGGATTTTAGATGGAAACATTGTCACTAAGAATAAAAGCCTGTATTTCAAGTTTAATTGCAGCTGGTTGTAACTTTGAGCGTTTGGTTTTATTTTAAAGCAGCATAAATAACCCACATTTATTATCTCTCATTTCCTGTGGGTCAGGAGTCCAGACATGGTTTAGTCTGGATCCTTTTCTTCAGGGTATCTCACAAGGCTGCAATCAAGGTATCATGCCAGCACAAGGGTCTTATCTAGGCTTCACTGAGAAGGTTCCCCTTCCACGTTTATGTAGCTGTTGGAGGATTAGGTTGCTTGCAGGCTCTTAGACCGAGGGACTCGGTTTCTTACTAGCTTAAATGCTGTTAGTCAGAGGGACCTTCATTTCCTTGCTGTATGTTTCTTTCCAACATTGTTGCTTACTATTTCAAAGCTTGTAAGAAGACAAGAGAGGAAGTCTTATCATATGATAGAAGTCACAATCTCATAACGTAATCACAGAGGTAATATCCCGTCACCTTGCCATGTGACATTTTCTCTTTTTTATTGTTGTTGAATTAATTTTTTTCCAATTTTTATTGTTCATTATTTTCTCTGGTGTTTTAGAAATCACATATATTTTCTAGGGTGTCTTTTAATATTCGTGTTCAAACAAATTTTTTTCAATACCTAAAACTAATTGTATGTATTTTTTACACAAGTGTCAGACAAGAAACTTAGCATACTTTTATTCCCTTGTGGTAGTTAGATTCACTGACCTGGAGCCCTGTACCTTAGGGTGGTCCTACAGTCATCCTGGGAGGGAGACCTAAGTAATGCAAATCCAACAGACTGAGATGGCCTTCCTGATGTTTCTTTTTTTGTCTTTCTTCCCCCTCCCTGCAAGTCCTTGGGAACCTTGAAGAGGACGCACATACAGAGGCCTGCAGCTTCAGGGAGCAACCCCTGATTTCTTTTACCAGTGATCATTAATACTTACTAGCAAGAGACCAGGGAAAAAGAAAGCCTTTCTGAATGTTTGTAGGAATGTGTCTGTGTGTCATGCATTTTGCTGTAGTGGGATGTTCAAACTTGTAGTTAATGGCCTGCTAGTTGACGGAATTCTTGCCTTTCTCTATGGAATGCCCAATCTCTGAATTATGTAAAAGATGCAAACATTTTAAATCTATATTCAAGTGAGATTTCCTTCAGAATAGGCCTTATGAATATTCATGTCAAAAGTATTTAGTCTCAGGGTGTGAAATATTAATATCTGAGTTTTACATTTAATTTTTTTCAGTGACAGAAACGATGGAGTATTACTTTCCACTGGGGCATCATTAGGACAAGCTCTTTAGGTTCATACTCTAGAAGAACAATTCATCCTCTTAATTTTTTCTGTTTCTCACTGTTATGGTTAGGGACATGTGTCAACTTGGCCAAGTTGTGGTACCTGTTTATCTGATTGGGCAAGCGCTGGTCTGTCTGTTGCAATGAGGACATTTCATAGGATTAGGTCACGATCACGTCAGCTGCATCCACAGCTGATTCCATTTGTAATCAGCCAAAGGGGAGTGTCTTCTGCAATTAGTGATGCTAAATCTAATCACGG
>PVIY010045046.1:0-19383 GCA_004026745.1 Myrmecophaga tridactyla | reverse complement strand
AAAAAAATTCCCTTGCCTGTTTTCTTCAGAGATATTCAATGTCACTTTCTTTTATAGAATTATCCATTTATAAAATAGCATGATAATGATCTAATCATGTGATTGTTATATAATAATAATTTTGTTCAAAAAGAAAATTGTTCATATGTTTTGTGAATTGCCTTCAATAAGGTCTTTGATATACATTTAAAATTTCATCTTAAGAAGAAAAGCATTGTTTTATATAACATTTCTTCCTCCTAAAATTTCTATGTTACTACTCCGGGGAGATAAAAGAAGTGCTTCAGAGGGCTGTAGAAAGTTTTTATACATGCATTGTTACCTAAATGGCCAAGAAAAAAATGCAGTGCATCAAGAAATG
Organism: Myrmecophaga tridactyla; assembly: GCA_004026745.1. Classification (NCBI taxonomy): domain Eukaryota; kingdom Metazoa; phylum Chordata; class Mammalia; order Pilosa; family Myrmecophagidae; genus Myrmecophaga; species Myrmecophaga tridactyla. The sequence goes on along the minus strand of PVIY010045046.1, from coordinate 19,022 downwards.
AACTCTTTCTCTCTAAATTCCTGTGCTGGCTTGAAAGTGTTGTGTACCCCAGAAAACCATATCCTTTAATCCTGATTCAAACAAAGGGTAGAAACCTAAGTTTGGATTGACTGGGTGTGACTTTTGTTTAGGTGGAGATGTGACTCCACCTATTCAAGGTGGGTCTTGATTAGTTTACCAGAGTCCTTTAAAAGGGGAAACACTTTGGAGAAACCTGGATGCAGATATTTGGAGTGCTCACAGAGAGAGCAGACACACACAAGACCCAGACATTTGGAGATGCAAAAAGAAAATGCCCCTGGGGAATCTGTTTGAAACCAGAAGCCAAAGAGTCCAGCAGGCTCTAGCCATGTGCTTTTCCAGCTCACAGAGGTGTTCTAGACAACCTATTTTCAACATATTTTTCTCTGGATGCCTTACTTCGAACATACTTATGGCCTTAGAAATGTAAACTTGCAACTTAACTTCCCTTTATAAAAGCCATCACTAGTACTATATGAAAAAAAAATTATTACAATTTAAGGCCACATCATATAAACTTTTGACCTTCAATTTCTTCTTACCAGTTGGCAAGTTTTGGGAGAATTAAGATTAACTTTAAAGTACAGGTTAGAAAATTATAATTAAAGTAGTTATACTCATTTCTGGTATATTGTATTCCAGCTGCATTAAAAAATCAATACGATTTCTATGGCAGTTTTATGTCTTTGGTGGCATATCACATACTACCTTGAATCAAAGTTCTGGAGCTGATTATTTCAAATAATAACCTATCCACATTATAATTCATTATTCCACAGTGACACATAATATGCTGTGTCAAGTTCTCTAAGTTAATTTTCAATTGATGGATAATTAAGTAATTTCTTATATTTTTGTTAAATATTTCTACAACACATCCATATGTAAATTTGCACACTATTTTGTACTTTATTCTTATAATCAACATTTAGAATCAAGGACTTTCCCAGTGCCTGCGCATGCAAAAAAAAAAAAAAAATCAAGGACTACATAGTGTTTAAGTTTTAATAGATAAAACCAAATTGTCCTCCACAAAAGTATGTAACTGTTTACATTCTCATGAAAAATGAATGAAGTATGAGAGTCCATTTCTCCAGGTGTTATTTTTCTACAGGTTAATCTTTGCCTGAATATCTTCCTCTATTTTTCTGTTTCAATTTGTTCATCTTTGGTTAATCACCCTTTAAGAACTATTTCTCATTGTTAAAAGCTTATTGTATATGCTTACCCTTTTTCTATTATGCATTATAAACATTTAATTCTGATCTGCTACCATTTTAAAATTTTGTTTATGGTGTCCTGTAACTTAAATTTGTTATAGTGTTTCATACATTATAGATACTGTATTAGCTATCTACTTTGTGTAATAAGTCACCTTAAAACTCAGTGGGTACAAATGACAAACATAAGTTATCTCTCAGTTTCTCTGGGGCAGGAATTTTACACACAGCTTATTTGAGTCCTCTAACTCAGGATCTCTTACAAAGGTGAAGTTTTGATGCTGTCTTATCTTCTGATCTATTTTTAAATGCACAAAGTGGTTATTGGCAGGACCCAGTTGCTCCCAGGCTGTTTTAAGGAGTGTCTCATTTTTTTGTAGGGTGTCAGCTGGAAGTGTCCCTCAGTTCTGTGCCCCATGGCCCTCTGCATAGGGTGCTCCCTGGCAGCTGGTTTCCATCTGAGTGAGCAAATGAAAAAAGCAAGAAATGGTAATCAAGTCAGAAATCAGAGACTTTTTGTAACCTAATCTCAAAAGTGTCATCCTATCACTGATATATTCCATTCTTTAGAAACAAGTCACTGGTTCCAGCCCACTCTAACAGGAAGAGGATTACATAAGGGCATGGATACTTGCAGGTAGAGATATTTGGAGAGACATCAGAAGCCATGCACCACAGAGATTTAAACTTTTACTTAAAAAAAGGCACCTGTGTTGTCCATTATTGTTTATGGCTTTGATGAACTCTTTTTTGTAGCATGTACATCATTATTCTTCTATGTCTAGAATAGTGTGTGATACATAATTAAGACTCAAATATTTATTGGATGACTATCTGAAGAAGTGTTTACAGTCATAGAAATACTGAATATGTTTTAAAAATATTTGTTTTTGCATCTTACATGATAAAATGCAAAGATGGCCATAATTCTCAACACCTCCCTGTGTCCATGCCACTTTGAAATGTGACTTTGCATGTTCTACCATCAAAAGGTGAACCCTATATCTCCATGCTGTGAATCTGGATTGATCTTCTGATGTCCTTTTGCAAATAGAGTATGGCAGCAATAACGGTGTGTCAATTCAACACTAGGGTCTGTGAGGTTTTCTATGATTCTACACTTTCTTGGAACCCTGCTGCTATCATGTGACCAAGATTGGGCCAACATGCTGAAGAATAAGACGCGACATGGAGAAGGTACCAACTGTCCCATCTGAGACATCCCACCACCCCCAGAGCAGTGTCCTCAGACAACCAGTAAGTGACCAAAAACAAGATTGTGCCAGCCCACGCCAAACTAACCACCCAGCTGAGTCTGACATAAAGTGTTTCACCATGGACTTGTGAGACAAATTATTTGTTGTTTGGGGTGCCTACTTACATGATAAAATCGAAATAATACAACAGCTATGAATTTTTTTTCATTGTTTTAACTTTTCACTTTGAGCTATAGACTTGTAGAAATGTTGCAAAAATATATAGTGCAGGGTGTTTCCATGTCTCTCTCACACATCTCGCCTAGTCTAACAAGTGGAAGGAACTTTATTACTCCTACGTGTGTTCATTCTGTTAGTAAATTCTAAGTTTATTTGCATTGTTGATGTAGTATTTCTAACTCATGTAAGTTACTTTAATTTTCTTTGTGACTTAATAATGCTCTCTATTTGTGACTGTGCTGTGGGCCTAGAGTAGAAGGTATATTATCTTTTAAAAGAGATTAAAGATTAATTCATATCCAATTACAATTCATTACACTGATCATTCAAAGACTGATGGAAATTCATAAGATGTACTATACTGTTTGTTATTTAAGCCTTCTACCTCCTTATTCATTTTTGTCCTTTTTTTTCATTTTTGTCCTTTTTATCTGTCTTACACTGAAAGCAAAATATTAAAGTCTCCATTTTATTAATGTTTCTATTTTTCTTTGCATATCTTGTAATTTTTGCTTAATAAATATTGTTGTTATTTGATATATAAATATTCACAAATGCTATATTCTCATTATGTTTTATGGAATGTTGCATTAAACTATGCCCTCCTTTTAAGGTTTCTGAGTTCAGATTCTACCCTGTGTGATATGAGAGTAACATTCTGTTTTGATTTTGTTTCCAATTCCTTGGCATGCTCATATCTACCCCCTTATTTTTGCCTTTCTTTGCTTTACACTAAGTTATGTTACTAATATATTGGTCTCATTTTTGGAGCAAAATTATTTTTTAGTAGACAAATTAAACCTATTCACATTTATATCTATGAATGATACATTTGGACTCAACTCTATGATAATATTTACAAGTACGTGTGCTGTATTTTATTTGTTTTGTTTTTTGTTTGTTTTGGCGAGGGTGTGTGAGTCCTCCAAACTTGTGGAGGGGTTTTGTTTTGCAGTACTCTAAATCTTCCATATTTTTTCTTGTCATATTAAATACTCAATTGCTAAATATTGCTTTTCACTTTCTTGTTACCTTCTTTCTCTTCCAGTAGTCACATATTTGGAAGATTCCACCTTTAAATCGGGTTTGTATTTTAAAATCAGGCTTGTCCCTTTAAATAAAGCCCATCACTTTATATTGTTTACTGGCCATTTTATGATAGCAGTTTTTGCCACTGTTGTTTTAAAATCATGAGCTCTGCTCTTATTTTGCATCAGACTTGCATATTTTGAAGTAACTTCCCTGGAGTCAGACTTTCATCTGCCTCTTGTCGTTTGTGTGTTTGTTTGTTGCTGTTTTCAGATTTAATATTTCTGGTGGTCATGCCAACTTAAACTCAGCTTTTTTTTAAATTAATTTATTTATTAATTTAAAAAATAAGAACAAACAAAAACATTAACATATCATTCCGTTCTACATATATAATGAATTATTCTCCATATCATCACATAGTTGCATATTCATCATTTCTTAGAACATTTGCATCAATTCAGAAAAAGAAATAAAAGGACAACAGAAAAAGAAATAAAATGATAACAGAGAAAAAAAAGATTATACATACTATACCCCTTACCCCTCGCTTTCATTTATCATTAGCATTTCAAACTAAATTTATTTTAACATTTGTTCCCCCTATTATTTATTTTTATTCCATATGTTCCACTCGTCTGTTGATAAGGGAGATAAAAGGAGCATCAGACACAAGGTTTTCACAATCACACGGTCACATTGTGAAAGCTATATCATTATTCAACCATCATCAAGAAACATGGCTACTGGAACACAGCTCTACATTTTTAGGCAGTCCCCTCCAGCCTTTCCACTACATCTTGAATAACAAGATGATATCTACTTAATGTGTAAGAATGACCTCCAGGATAACCTCTCGACTCTGTTTGGAATCTCTCAGCCATTGACACTTTGTCTCATTTCACTCTTCCCCCTTCTGGTTGAGAAACTCAGGTTTTTTGCTGGTTAGTATCTCTTCTCCCTCCTCCCCACAATTTTCTTGCTAACCACTAACCCCCATATCAAGCAAGGGATGGAATGGAAGCATGTGACATGACACCTTGGTGCTGGCATTTATTTAATATATTCATTTTACCCACAATTATTTTGTAGCTTCAGCATTATCTATCTTCAAGTAATATTTATGGTCTTATTTCCCATAAAATTTTCATATATGTGAAGCTACTTTTTATCATTTGAGGAGGAAATTTGGGGAGGTTCTATACTACCACCAAAATTGTCTACAACTGTCCAGAAGTATTGTCACAAATATTTAACATTTATTTTTAGACATGCTATCTTTATTGTTAAATCTAAGTGCAGTTTTATGAAAACAAATATGCTAAATAAGAATTTATGCATTTGTTTTTTCTGACTTTAATGCTTTAAATAGTGAATAAACCAGTGTCATCATGGAAAAAAAAAAATCTAAGTGCAGACTTTCTATCAATTATTTTGAAATTTTTAAAGATAATTCATTCATGTTTATGATTTGAGCATAATTGTTAAATCCTTGTTAATTTAAGGAATAGGAGGATATAGTTAAACATTTTGGTACTGTTTAGGAAAAAATTGCCAAATATTTCACTAGATATAAATCTCTAAATGTTTAAGAACTGGTGGGGCATTTTATTAAGGGTTTAGAAGGTAAGTAAAGGATGGGCCACGATGGCTCAGCAGGCAAGAGTGCTTGCCTGCCATGCCAGAGGACCCGGGTTCGATTCCCGGTGCCTGCCCATGAAAAAAAGAAAAAAAAAATTAGAAGGTAAGTAAACATTGCTATCATTGGCAATAAAGGAGCAGGAAGAACATTCCTGATATGGGAAATAATGTGACAATGGTAGACCACACTAGATTTCCATCGAAATCTATTCTTTCTCTCATGTATTAGAATTATAACTGGTCTTATGGATAATTACATTTAAATGGATATTTCTAGTCTCTCTTTCAGCTAGGTGCACTTATAATTACCTAGCTCTTTGCAATATGATATAAGCAAAAACAAAGTGTGCCACTGCTAGTCTGGGCCTTAGTTCTGAATATTGGCTCCTCTAAATTCTCTTTTCTCTTCCTGTGACAAGGATGCTAAGAATTCCAGTGACCAAGAAGATGAAGAAAGATACTCTAGGGTATGGTGGAAGAACAAGAGGTAAAGGACCCTAATCAATTAATGACCTTGTTGAGTACAACTGCTCAGTCCATTTAGACTATTTGCCTTGAGATGAATATATGAGGGAAATACACTGCTATCATCTGTAAGCCACTGTGTTTGGGTCTCATTTTTATAGTACCTTTAACTACATCTCAAGTAATATAGTGAGCACAAGTGAAAAAGGAGTGGAATGGATTGGAGGGCTAGAATCTTAAAAAAAGAACATGACTGAGTTGGGTTTTTAGTCACGGCTCTCCAGGGGAACAAAACCAAGAGGATATTTATAGATTTCCTATATATAGCTATCACCCCAGGAAATGCCACAAGTTGGAAATTCCAATGAAGGTGACACTGAATGTTGAATTCCTCAGGAGAAGCTGGCTGGCTGAAGTCCAGGCAGAAACTCTTCTTTCTACCTACTAAAATCCTCAGTTTTCACTTTAAGACCTCCAACTGATTGGAAGAGGAAGCTCCTCTCATTGTTGAAATTAATCTCCTTTGTTGAATGTTGATGCAGTCAGCTATAGATTCAATCAATTGACTGAGGATTTAAATCCATCTGCAAAATACCCTCTCTATAATAGGGCACTGCTAGCTTGATCAAACAACTGGACACCACAACCTAGCCAATTTGACACACGAAATTAACCATCACACAGGGTATGTAAATGCTATCTTCCATCATTTCTGAAAAGTATATTTACAAGGTAGAGATGTGCAATCTAACTTCTCTAATTATAGAAAAGGATGTTCATAGCAGGATATTAAGATGATGTATAGACTCCAAAGTGTGGCCTTTTTGAATACAGGACTGATGAGTATGAAACTTCTCCCTACAGACTTGAGTTCACAAAATTGCAAGCATGAGTGAATGAAGTAGAGTATAGGTTGTAAAGTAAAAACATAAGAATTCACCTTCATTTCATTCACCAACACATTTGTTGCTTTAACACATTTGTTCAAGCAATAACATCAGACTATGTGCTTTTGTTACCCCTTCTTTTGATATACACATGATAACAGGAAGCATTTCACTATTTTTCTAAATCTTCTTACTAAAAAAGAGCAATGTAAATGTTATTATTAGTAACAATTGACAGGTAATTTTCTTTCTTTATTTTTTTGCATGGGCAGGCATCAGGAATCTAACCCAGGTCTCTGGAATGGCAATGGCAGGCGAGAATTCTGCCTTCTGTGCCACCGTGGCCTGCCCAGGTAATCTTATTTTTGATAAGCTAATAGAAGAGCACATACTTGATCCAAAGTTTGTGGCTACTTGTTAACATCAGGTGACTATTGCTATGTGGGGACTCAGGATCATTTTTCTCAGATCTTCTGCTGTTTTACACTTGATCTTATCCAAAAGGCCAAGAAGTGATCTGCTGTCTTTAAACATAAAATTCCCTTATCTTAAATGTTGACAGTGGTTTGCATTCTATAATCTTATGCTCACTCCACTGTGAGGACCAAATAGACCATGTCTGCATGTCGTATTTTTGTCACAGTCTACCAGCATGTGCTTTTTAGGAACATTCCAGTAGGGGAGAAAGATTGAAAATAACATATTAAAAAGTGTACCGCAGTGTTGATGAGTAGATGGTTTGGAATAACTAAAAATTAGCTATGGTTGAAGAGAAGAAAGTAAATGATGTTATCTTGTGCAAAAGTTTTTATTATACAAAATGCTTTGCATGATTTATTCCATTTAGTTATCAAAAAGATGCAAAGTTAAATATTTTATCTCCATTCCTTTATGGTAGATTTAAAGAAGTTAAGTAATTTGATTGTTTTAGGTTGGATTACCCCGGATGCAGAAACTGAACAAAAGTACTTGAGTGCAAATAATTGATTTGGTACCATTGGTAATGAAGTGGAGAAGTGAAACAGAGGTGAGAAGGAAGTCAATATAGAATGGGTTAATGAACATATTGTATGTGTGTACAGGTAGGATAATCTATGTAGAGTATAATTTGTCTCTGAATTGATCTATCCTCCCCCTATCTTACCGAGGGACAAGGAAGCTGTACTATTTATCCACCACAACTTCCAGTCATTGGTTGAGGACTGCTCCCAAGGATGTCAATTACCTCACACTTCTGACATTCTCCATGGTGCTACTGGAGAACATCTTTACGGCCAGAGAAAGTTGTCAACCCTAGGGTTGTTGGTGATTGCAGAATGAAGCCATGGACGTGTAGGAAGCCCTGAGCCCCAACTGCTGACCAGATTCGCATAAGTGTTGAACCCCGGGATGAGAATACAGAACTTGGAGGAAGAGCAATTTAAAAAGATAAGAAGAAATAGTCAGACCTTCGGTAGAAAATTGAATATGCACCATAGAATTCAAGGGTGGGCTGTGTAAGAGTGTTATGAAAATTAATGGTATCACAAAATTCTGTATTAATCAATAAAATGCATTACATTCTCTTTGGAAAGTTATCAAAAGTTAAACAATATTTTAGTTCCACATTGCATTTGCAATATAGATCAAATGCTGACATTTTGACTTTGTAGAATTGGAAATTACATGAAAACATGTTCAGTAGAAGACAATTATAGATTGTCTAGCTAACCATACAGTCATAGTTAAGAGTTACTTAGTTACTTTATTTTCCTCAATAGGGTACCTAGATCTAATTTGGTTTGAAATTTTTAAATAATTATTCAAGCTCAAGTTTAATCCAAATCAGTCTGACCTATCTAGATTGTAAAATAACAAACATCCAAAATGTAATATTCCTATTTAATATTTACCCCTATTTAATATTCAAATCTGCTTAGGTAAATGTCTTTAATTAAGTTCACTGATTCATTTTTTTTCTCTGTAAAATGTTTCTTGAACTTCTGTTCTATTTTTATTTTGTTTTCTTAGCTATGGACTCCAGTAAAGAGAAGGAGTAGGAGCAACATAGCTAGGTCTGTATTTATCCCACAATAATTACCATAACCAAATATAGATAAACTTCAGTAACATCAGGAAAAAATATAAGCTTTGAAAGTAGAATCTAAATACACTGTTAACTAGCACAGAAAAGAATGACCCTTGACAAGCAGCCAAGATAAATTGTTATTTGTGTAATCCCTGAAGGGAGACAGGTGACATTCACATAGAGCATATATGAGGTCACGGTATGGAAAATAAATCTAATTAGTTCCCATGGAAACTGTGACAGTTAAAGATAGTTTCACTATCTACCCATTACCTTTCACACTCTGCTACTCAAAAGTCAGGTAAAGTAGTGCCTTTTGTCTACTTCCTAAAGCTAGCTAATTTTTTATTTTCTTTATACATCATGTGTCCATTAGAAGGATCTTTGAATCAAAAACAATAAAGCTTTGTCCAAATTTGGGTTATATGACCCATGAAAAATTCTTCAAAAGAACACTGGGTCTGTCAGAGAGAGCTGTTGCTTAGCAGCACAAACTGTAATGACAGTTTTGAAAAAAAAGATACATTATACGTGGAGCCAGACTTTTCCAGAGAAGTAGTTTACATCATGCTCTGTGAAGTATTTTTCTGGCAGTCAATAAATGACATTGATGACTGTGATCTGTTGGACCTAGAAGAGTGGCTGGAGAATCGATCATGCCTGATTGATAAGCTAAGGGAAAAAAACAATGAGAAATAGAGTTGGGACAATGAGAACTTCACTTGATAATCTGCCCAAAGCTCAGAGTCCATAAGCAAAGATTAAAGTTACTATTGAGTATTGATTAATTGGAAAAGTCAACTAATACTGGAATGCCTAAATTTTGCCATTCTGCTAAACAGATGTTGCCTAATGAGCACTCAATACTTTGCTTCTCAAAATATATACTCTTATGGTAAGAAAAAAAAATCTTCCAAAGGCAAACTCACCTATATCAACAATATGAAGTGGCCAAAACCACTGTAATAAGATCCCACATAAAATTCTTTAGCAGTGTTGATATTGAATCAAAAGAAAAACAAACATTTTTGGGAGAACGGAACATGATATTAAATTAAGATTAACAATCACTAACTTGATGTTTTAGGGTCGAAAATTTGACCTACTATTTTCTCCTATGAAGTGTTCCATAGGCACCACCCACAGACAGACTGTCCTGCTTGCATGAGGCTAAAGTTAACTATAGCAGGTTCAATGGAAGAAAGAGGAAAATTCTCACAAAGCCAAATCACGGTGAACTTCACTAGGGAAAAGGAAGTGAAACAAGTTTAGGCTAAGGGAAAGAGCTAAGGGAACACAGTTGAGAAACGATTCATCTATAAATAAAAGCAGCAATGCTACATTGCCCCACTTTATTTTTGAAGACACTATTCTTTGATGAATGCCCATACGGCAGCACCTAGGCTTGACTCTAATAGGTTTATGGAGTATTCTTGTACACTTGTTCTATTCTCTGTTTAATGCTGAATTTCAAGTTGCTGGATCACCTAGAGGAGCTTATTGCCATGGATACAGTGAGGAGTGAATGTTAAAATAACTCCATCTGAGTCTTAGAAATTCTAGCATAAAAATTGTGGTTGTGGAATTCATGCCAAAGACTTTTAGAACTTGAGAAATGTATTTCATAGATTAGTGCTGCTGTTGATAATGATAATATATTCAGCACTTCATTTGATCAATATCCATTAATATATATTTCTTATATAACATCACAGCAATTCTGTGATGTAGACAGGAAATGTGTGCTACAGTTGAAATTGACTTGTCCAAGACTTCATTGTTAATATACGTCAAGTTCATTATCAGAATCTTGCCCATTGCTTTGCGCTCTGTGACAGAGTCAGCCAATGTACATGGTTTAGGCTTGTCAATAAAAGTTATTTTACACTCCATTCAGAAGCTGGCACAAGCAGGTACTGAAATGAATGAATGTTTATTAAGAAGAATGAATATTTATTAATGAAGATCTGGCATTCTTTCATCTATATCTTTTCACCCAAACATTTTCAAAATGGTTCAGTTTGTCTCCTTGTTGTCATCATCTCATAGTAAATTCTATGGGTGCTGAATCTTTGCCTCCAACCTCTAGTGTAACAAGTGGGGCATGGTAAATTGACAGTGTAGATCTTTTGAGTGAATGGAGTTGGATGGATGTACACTATCTGATTGCCTAACTGGTTAACTCATTTTTTTCTTTATATTTTAGGATCTTAATGTTTTAAATTATTATTGGGTAGCCTAAAATGAACAACGAAAACTAGAAATTCTGAAATTCATCTACAGCAGTGATATTCAAACTTTAAGATATATAACAATTATCTAGTGATGGTTAAAATATTCATTTCTTGATCTCAGTTCTCAAATAATGATTCAGTGTATCTAGGTTGAGGTCCAAGAATATGCATCTTAATACTCAATTACATTATCATGCAGGCTTATCTGTAGATTTTTTTTTTGCATGGCCAGACACCAGGAATTGAACCCAGGTCTCCAGCATGGCAGGAGAGAATTTTATCACTGAGCCACCATTACACCACCCAAGATGTAGATTAAGTTTTGAGAAATACTTTTGTATAGTATACAGGTCAGAACCAACCCTATTATATAGTTATGGGTGAAACTAGGATAAAGCAGTTAAAATTCAGAATCTATATATTGAGAAGTACAAAGTTGATCTCTGAATCCCTCTCAGATGTTTTGCAAAACCAATAAGTTATGCTATAGCATAAAAATAAAATTAAAAACAATACAACCTCAAACGTATATTGAGCATTTGTTACGGGCAGGGCTTTAGAGTGCAAATCATAGATCTTGATCTAGAATGCCTGAGTTAAAATCCTGGCAATCTTCTTTAGTCATGACGATTCTTCAGGCACACTGTTTCTTTCTTCTTTAACTTTTTTCATTAAATTAATATAATGTGGAAAATATCTCTTTTTACATTTTTTGTGAAAATAAAATAATTCACATAAAGTATTAAAAGTAATACTAGGCACACTATAAGCTTTCAATAAATGACAGCTAATACCATACTGAGATCATACAAAAATGTCAATAACATTTAAAGAAATAGGATAGATCAGGAACATTTTCTCCCCCAAATTTATGTTTCTCTCTTCCATTGCCTTGATATCCTTGGAATCTTCTCATTAGAGATTCATAGAAAATCTAGAGCTCAGTAAGACTTTAGAACTAATTTGCAAATCTTCTTTAAAATAACATCAACTACAGAGGTGAAAGGCCTTGTTTGAGATCATACAGCTAAGCCTGAAAGAATGGGACCAAAACTCTAGAATTTCCATGATCCCAATCCACTGCTGTTTTCTCTCTTACATCTGTGTTTTAGGATGTCTTTTTCAACCACACTGATTACCTGGGCTCAATCCCAGAACTATGGGATTAGCATTTTTTAGGATGTGGGAGGTATGGTATTGCAAAATCAATATTTTCACAGGTTCCTTGAGTGATATTTTAAACACACTAAAGCTAAGAATGTACTTTGAGCCAGGAGTCCCATTTTCTTTAAAAATTTGCTATTTCATGCACTTATTCATTACATAAATAGTAATTAATAATGCCTACCTCAGCCACTTGTCAGTGGGCAAAATTTTCTTGACTGCATCTTTAATAGAACAAATAGTAAAGTGCCATTTTAATGCTTGGCCATTAAAATTAAAAATGAAGAAAATAAAACGCTGATGAGAAAAGAACTAATGAATAAAAATTCTCTTATACATACAATAAAGGAAATAAAGAAATATTCATTTACCATATTTCTGTTTTTTGATGTTCTCAATTTTTTTGTTATTGATTATTTTAAAAGTACCAATTAATTCATTTCAAGAATGGAAATTAACATACCCCTTCTTTTGGTGAATATTTCAAACAGGTGCTCACCAAAGGGTTATGGGCAGCATAAAGGTTATTATCTATCAATGGATAAACTAGTGATATTTCTGAAGGAATGTAGAACTTTTCAAGAATCTTATTAATGAATGACAAAGAATGGGCTTTCTTTCCTCAGTACCCTGAAAGAACATTTAAGTAGAGACTTAAAAATCTGACAAAACCTTATAAATTCTAGCAATAAAGCAAAATTTTATGAGGTTTCATCCTTTTGACAACATACTAAAGGAGAAAAGAAGAAAAAATAGGGAGAGATATAAACCTTGAATTTGAAATTTGGAAGAAATTTCAGCATTATTCTAGTGCACTGATGCCATTTTACAAAAAGGTGCTAATGGAAGAACACACACACACATCTAGACACAATACAATAGCAAGAAATATCTATAACACTAAAATTCATGTCCATTGCCATGGATATGCTAGCTTTTAATATAATTTAAATAATACATTTCAGATTTTAACCAAGGATATTGGAATTTTAAACAAAGCCATTATACACCTTCTACTACATATTTAAATAATATTTTTAATTAAAAAGGCATTTTTTTCCTTTTCTGTGTGTTTGCATGCATATACAAGATTTGTCTTTCTTATTGGATTTAATTTGACTCAAATCGTATGCTTAAATTAGGTAGTTTAGAGTTATACTGTCCTGTGTGGCTTCTGTAAATTGTGTTTAACACCTAAAGACATCCACCCCCCGATGGCTAAGTGCCACCTATATATCTGTTATTCCTAGATTATTCTAGCCCTCTCCTACCTACAAGTAAATACCTCAAAGTGGAGAGTGGGAAAGCCAGGGGAATACAAAGGACAGGTACAATTTTAAATACAAACAGCCAATCCCACACTAGCTACTCCTACTTCATCCCTCAAACTTATAGAATTTTCTCAAAACTACAATTCTGTCTTTCTGTCCCTATCTCTATCTGTCTGTCTCTCTCATTGTCTCTGTTTCACTCAGAAAACCATAGGCATGCTAAATTTTCAAACTTTTTTAGTTTCTCTCTCGATTGCATTGGGCTTACTATACCTCAAACAAGGAGACATAAACAAAACACTGTCCAATATGGTAGCCAATAGCCACATATGGCTATGTACGTATTTAAATCAATTAAAATGAAATAAACTTAAATATGCATTGCTTCAATTATAGGAGTCACATTTTAAGTGCTCAACAGCTATGTATGGCTAAAGGCTAGCACATTGGACAGTGCAGATATACAATGATTCTATCTATCAACACAGAAAGTTCTATTGGACAAAGTCTGTCTAGGGGAAAATGTGAACTTATAAGCATTGCTTATAGAAATATAAGCTGGTATACTGGTATACATTTTAAAGCTTTTTATTAAAATAACAATCTGATCCTAGTATCAATACTAAGAATTTAACACAAATACTGTTGAGATATCAATTATCACCTCCTTTTCTCCATCTATACTAATAATAGGCTCTGAAGCAAAAACTAGTGAAGAGTGGGCTTAGATGGCAAAGTTGTAAGGGTAACTCCATATTTCTATCCATTCTGATCAGATAAAACACAAAACCCAAATTGCACTGCTCACTTTCTTTCTTCTACAAATTAAAAATCTGTTTCTATAAAATTTAGTCTAATTCTATCAGTCAGGGTCTCTCGCCAGTAAGCAGATGGCTCACTAAAATAGGTGATAGAGGAAAATTGAAAAGCAAAAGGGTTTATTTGCAAAAGTGTGGGCAAAGATCCTCCAGCAATGGACCAACAGCTCAGGGATAAGCAAAGCTAATTAGAGCTATTACCATCACTAGGCGTGTGGTTTAGGAAAAGAAGCAGTATCTAGAATTTGATGAGAGTAATAATAATAATAATAGAGAAGGCCACTGACAGAAGCTAGAATACAATCAATGAGTCATTTCTTGGCAAGTGCAAGCCATGTCAATGAGTGCCCTAACCTACTCATCTCTGGTCCTTGATCTCCTGCCTGAGACTTCTCTTGACCAGGCTCAAATCCAAGTAAAGAGAGTCAGGGAACTGCTTGACACCCCCATACAAGTCGGCATCCCAGGCACAGAGTGGATAAGGGTTAAATTGGAGATATTTCTGTTAATAAATATTAACACTGATGTCCTCAGGATACATTCTGCATGGGACTTAGTAAACTTGATTTGGGACACTGAAATTGTCTTATTGATTAATTGCATGATTATAGAAATATGCATCAGAATAGGGCAACTCTCTCATCGGTGCTTTTAATAATCTTTGACTGAAACAAGCAAAAATAATAATCATTGATTGCTTATTAACAGAATAAATCTGATATTAAAATTTTAATATTTTCACCAGCTATCCTTTATTTTCTACAAAATTTAGTAACATAGGGCCCATTTGAAAGAAAAACATACCAAAATACTTTTTATTAAAATTTTGATTTATCCCTCGGTTACTAGATTTTTTCTTATCAGCAAAATTAAAACAAACAATAAATTCTATGTAGAACTTTCTAAACCACAAAGATTATCTCCAGTAACTCCAGAAAGCTACAGCTAGTGAAGAAAACTTGAGAAGAATTTGGAAATGCACACATACACCCCATCCACACACACACATATGCATGCACACAAACTAAGTCCAGCAACAACAAAGAGTTTACATTTTGGAGAATATTTTTTACAAAATTTTATTCAAATACAAAATATTAAATATATTCTGAAAATCTGTAGAAGAGTTTTAGAAGGATTAGTATAGTTAATCTAACTTAAATAATCACTGTTGGAAACTTAATACTCACCTTGCCTCCAAAGACCTGACCAGAATGAGATATTTTGTTGCATTTTTTTCCCTCAAAAAAGAGTTTTATTTTTACTGATAGAAAACATACTCTTTGGGAATTAGTATCCTTGTTCAAATTTAATTAACAGAGATTTCAGGCATCTTGCTCTGAGCAAGTCAGATATTCTCTTCCTCTGGATAAGATCCTCTTTGAATATAAACAGTATATATAATACTTTCAAAAGTGACTTCTGGAGATATTTATTTTCTTTCTCTATTTTCTTACATTAAAAAAAAATAGCCTTTAGACTTTAGATTTGCAATTTTCATTACATTTCTTAAGAAACACCTAGTTCTCCATAGGTTCTACATGTGAATTCTGAGTCCAAGCATCTTCACTCTCCAATATTTTTTTGTGGTTTGAATGTTTATTGACATGAGGGTCCCTATAATGTGGTTTTATTCTTCAGAGACCAATATTTAGTGCAATTATCATATCTTTAGACCAGAAAATAAACAATGTATGTACAGTTCATTGCTTTTACTGCTTAAAAATATAGTTTAATTCCCTTCAAACCATTAATTTTCTGTTCCTCTGCAAAGAAATATGCTTCATATAACACCCAAACAAGAGTGAATTATTTTACCTCAGAAGATAAATAGTTATGCCCTAATGAACTTTTAATACAAAGCAACTTGAAATGCTTAGTGATTATAGAAAAGACCTATAGCGAGCCACCAGACTATATCTCTCTTAAAAGAATAAATTTAAAAGACAGGTAATTAAAAGCAAAATCAGTTCCTAGTTTCACTGCTCAGTGTGCATCCTCACCATGATTAGCCAGATCAGAAGCTGTAATGCAGAATATTAAGCCAAGAGACAGCTTTTGTATGGTTCACAACATCCACACTGTGTTTTTTTGCTACAAAAATCTCAGCAGTTGTATATCATCAATCTTAACTAAAATGCCAATAGAAAAGCTAACCTGCTCAACAACTAAAAATTGTGATAGATGTGTTAAGACCGGTATATAAATGAAATTTGTGTTGCTGTGAACATGCGCATGTTGTGTTGTTTCTTATTTAGAAATAGCTTATATATAGGAATATATCAGAAATATCTTGGGGTAAATATTTGAAGATGAGTTTTGTTTTTTTTCACAAAATGTTTGATAATCCTCAATAATTAGCTATATATCAGATATATTTTTGATAAAACTAGTTGAACTTATAAACTTATCTCTTCTCTTTGTAACGCACTGATAATAATTTTTGCTTTGCTCAAGCACCCCCCATATAATCTTTGTTTTCATCTGTGACAAGCTTCTTCAGTGAGACAGTGAAAGTGACTTTGACTTTAATTTTCAGTCAAATGAATCAGATTGATTTGGAAATACCACAAATGGTTGTATAGTCTGAGTACTGCCCAACTTTATGTTTGTAATATATATGCTAGTCTAAATTAATGGTGCCCCCTAGAGTTATGCTGTATGTAATTTCCACATCCATAGATAGCTGTTCTGGCTAGATTCCTGTTACATGGTATTGGGTGTAGAGCCATGTGGGGACCTAGGAGCCGAGCCTTCCCCTAAGTCATTGTAAAACTTGAAAACATGCAGCTGCTTGCATGATCTGATTCAGTTAGTGTTTAAGCTAACTTCCCTATGAAAGGAAGAATGTGCAGTTGGTCAATGAATGTAAGAGACCGGACTCTTCTCTGTGTAGAATGTCAATCTATGCCCTACCTCCTTCCTGGAGTCTTTGCAATGCTATCATGCTTACTGTTGTCTACAAAGCAAATGTATACTTAGTTTATTATATTATGATAACTATCATAATATAATAATATATCATATCATAATATAATAATAAATCATAATATAATAAACTATATTATATACTATAATATATAAATTATTATATATATATATATAGTCACACAAACTATAATCAATCTTCCCCTTATGTCAAGAGACCCCTCTGCTGTGCCTATGTTCTCACATTCAATGGAATGAATGTCTTTGTCTTGAGCCCCGATAACTGGCCCTACTGATTTCTACCCAAGTGCAGAACACTTTCAGCCTGAGCTCTGTACAGGCCTCCATCAAAGCAGTGTGATTTCCTGATTGACTTACTTCTGTAAGTCAATTCCAAAGGTTATGTCTCAATCTGTGCCTTGAGTTTTCTTTGGTCTCTCAGCTGGAAAAGCCCTCTGGGGCCGGAATAAGCTAGTTGCTACATGGTGCATCCCGGAAACAAAGACTTTCAGCAAATTATCACTCTAGCACAAAGGGTCCACAGAAAAAGGAGAAGAGATCTCACTGTGGTCAGTCCCCCGGGGAGGCCAACTGCTCAGGTCAGGGTAGGTAGATGGCAGCTCTGCACGCTCTGCTTCATGACAGCGAGAAGGGCACCTCGGTCACCCAAGGGCAGAGTATTATATACCCAGAGGAAGGGGGCCTGCCACTGAGCAAAAACCTATATTAAGCAACCTTTGTGCAGAGTTTCTGCTCTGGCGAGCAGCTGGGGCTCCTTAGATCCACTTTTGGGCACAAGATGCTGACAGCCCGTTCCATTAGACCTGAGGTTCCCCCAACCCCCAGGCTGCAAGATAGAAACAGACTGAAATATCTACACACAAACAAAAGAAAGGAGGGTAAGCGAGACCTAGGAGATGGCCACGGAGTGTGCTGTGACTTTCTCAGCATCAGAGTGGATAATTATAATCCATCAGATGCTGGGATTTTACTGGACACACACTGGTGAATTGGCATTTGGAGCACAAAGTGCCTATCTGCTATTCATTTCCCTGCCTTCTCTAAAGCCAGAATCCCGATTATCTTCTGGACAGCCATTTGCTCAGTTTCTCAGCATCACTTTCAGGTTGGTGTGACTAATGAAATATAAGGGGAATCGCTGGGTTGTGCCTTCCAGCAAAGCTCTTTTAGAAAAAAAAAAAAAACAAAGAAGGCTAGGTTTTTCACAATCCTTTTGAAATGCCTCTTACCTCTTGCTTTCTGTTAGAAATGGAAGGATGATAGCTTTAGCTTCAGTGGAAACCATGTAACTGTGGTGTGAGTTTGACAATAGAAACCATGTAGTAAAGATGATGGATGCAAAAGAAGGAAACTGGAATTTGATGATAATATGGTGCTTTCATAACAGCTATGGACTCCTTACCTTGGACTTTAATTACATGAGAAAAATATAAACCTTTAGCTTTCAATGCTATTTATATCACTTTTCCTCGCTGACAATTATAATTCCAAAGTATATGACATTTCTTAAGTTTGGAAAAAAAAATAACTTTATTCAGTTCATCTATATAAATTCATATTAGCCAGCACATACTAGGCAATGCGTGATTAAACAGTAAAAATGGAAGCTGCTGATAAAATTCGGGATGAGAACTATTCGTAGGTCACTTTTTGGCATTTGAAATTGTATTTCTCAGAAGAATAAATAGAGAGTTATAAAACCTTTTTCTATCGCCATAGTAAAGATTGGTAAACAAAGTAAAACATAATAATAATAATAACTCCCAAATGCAGCTCCAAACCTGCAGAGAACATATATTCAAGTAATGCATATTTTTTT
>PVIY010045045.1:0-19343 GCA_004026745.1 Myrmecophaga tridactyla | reverse complement strand
GTGTGGTGTGAAGCTTTGTTTTAATTTAATTTCACCAAAGACAATACTTGAAGAGTTGGGGGTGGAACACTCTGTGTTAACTGGGTCAGGGTCAGAGACCTAAGCTTGACTCTCAGCAACTTCACTTAGAATTGAAAAGCCTGTCAATAATTTCTTTCACCCTTCTTTGGAGTCTTGGTCTAATGATGTAATTCAAAGGCAGTGGCGAGGATTAAAAGGAATACCCTGTGGGGATAGGGAGGTAGGGCGCACTACCAGTTAGCATTACTGATTACATCAGACAGACAAAAGGTAGTGCCCTACCCAAATGCTAGTGACTGGCATTGCCACTGTTTCAGGGAAGTAAAAAGGAAGGAATTTCAATTTCAAGGAATGATAGTGCCTTGCCAGGGTCAAGGTGACCAAGCCCCGCCTTAAAAGTGTACCCCGCCCCTGCCTCCTTCTCCAGACTCACCGCAAGTGGCATGGCTGTCTATGTTTTTTCCTACTTCTCCGCAAACTGCCAGAGTGTCTCTGTGGCCTGGCAATAACTCAGGTCCCAGCTGTGAGAACTGGGAATGGAATATTATACTAAAAAATTATCCCTTCTTTATCTGAAATTCAAATTTAACTGAGCATCCTGTATTTTTATTTGCTAAATATAGTAACCCTAGAGCAACAGGAAACTCAAGGTTGCCTACAGGTGAGTCTGCAGACTTTGTGGGGGAACATTCCAGTTTCCCTGAGGTGTTCTCAATTAAAATTCAATACTTTTCCAACCAGTTATTATTTCTGGGGAAGTTTATCTTTCAGGATTCAAAGGGTCACAACTGAATACTCTGTGAGAATAATGACAAACCCCGGAAGGTCCTTACATATGTCTAAAACAAATAGAATCTTTACTCAAAGAATGGTCAACTCTGTCAAGAGGTGGTGTTAGCAGAGGGAGGCAGCTAGGACACTCCCTTAAAAACACAGAAAGGATACATGATTTTGTTTCCTACGTCACATAGGAGGCTACTAGCCGGGATGAGAGCTTGGAAGTGTCCCGGGTATGGTGGTAACTAGGCTTTGATCAAGGAGATGCCATTTACTTTTGCTATACCTGACGTCTCCACTTTCTCTAACTCCCATCAGAGACAACTGCCCAAGTTCATCTTGGGATGCAATGATGAGTTGCTTACAACTAGCAAAAGTTAAGACTCTAAGAAAAGATCCTGTATTTATTGGCCAAGGGAAGAGATTGCCCCGTGATTTTAAAGATAGAGTGGGCAGGTCAGTGAGCAGGGCTAAAGAGCAATGAGGAGAAGTGATGGTGGAGTGCTATAGAATCCCAGAGGCATGTGAGACTATCATACTTCAATTATATTGAAGTTTATATCAGTTTGCTATTTTGGTTGATGTTTCCTCTTGTGATCTCTTTCAAACCCTTCTGGCATGCCATAGAAAATTCTGGTAGTTTGTTTAATTAGTGATTGCTTAGGGATGAGGAGATAGCATTAATTTCTAAGGGGAAACAGGCAAGGAGGGCAAAGTGTGTGAGAGAAGCAGCCGCTTTCATTTCTGTTTCTCTACTTTGGAGAGACATGAGCCCTAGAAATCTTTTCACTTTCCTTTTAACTTCATTATCAGAAAAAAACAGCAGAGCAAAATGGCTCCTGACATTTTGCCTCAGGGAGAAGGGCTGGAGAGGCTTTCCCCAGTTAAAGGAGGCAGAAGGATACCGAAAAAGCTTTGATTTTTTTGTGTGTGACAAAACGGAAATCTAGATTTGTGTATGTGAGAAATATCTTAAATTTTTAATGTGAGCAACTGATTCAATTTTTAAAGTTTGGGTGAGACAAAAGTGAATGGAATACAAAATCAGGAAACTATAAATGTTGGAGAGGATGTGGACAAACTGGGACACTTATGCTTTGCTGGTGGGAATGTATAATGGTGCAGCCACTATGGAAGACTGTTTGGCAGTTCCTTAGAAACTAAATATCAAGCTGCCCTATAACCCAGCAATAGCACTACTTGGTATATACCCAGAAGAGCTGAAAGCAACAACACAAACAGACATTTGCACACCGATGTTCACAGCAGCATTATTCACAATCACCAAAAGATGGAAACAAACCAAATGCCCAACAACAGATGAGTGGATCAACAAAATGTGGTATATATATACATGGAATATTATGCAGCAGTAAGACAAAATGACGTCCTGAAGCACATGACAAGATGGATGAGCCTGGAGGACATACGCTGAGTGAAATTAGCCAGTCTTAGAAGGACAGATACTGTATGATTCCACTTTTATGACCAGCATAAAGGCATAATCAGAGACTTATAGTACAAAATACAGGGGACTTAGAGATACATAGAAGCTAGAGATGGGTGAACCGGTTAGCTAATGAAGTTGAACTCCAATGTAAGGTAATAGATAGGAGTGAAGGTAATTCTCTAGTGGGTTTAGAAGTAATATTACCATGTTGAAGATGAACAAGATTGAAAGGGATTGTATAGACCTACGTGTCCCATTGACTCACACTAGAAATATGAATGAGTTCTTGCAAGAATTATTTCAAAGATGATTCTTGTATAAAGTGTTTAAGTCCAGGGTACAGGGGGAAAACTGCTATTGTATGCTATGAGCTATGTTCAAAAGGAAACCATCAGCACTACCACAGCAACAGCAGAGGTAAATAATGGAGGGAGGGACAAGGGTTAAGAGGAGGTTTAGATTTCTTATTTGGTGAAGGTGAGTTTATTGGTTTTCTTTCTCTTGGGAACAATGAAGTTATCTAAAATTGAGAACATTGATGATCTGCGGACTTTGGACCCAATGAATGCAGGTGCCTGAAGGATGCACTGACAGAGAATTAGAATGGTGAATAATAGTGTATACTTATGAACAAAGGTTGTGCTGCAAGAAAAAGGAAGAATGTCGTGAGGCATGCAACGATGTGAATGAACATGTGGAACATTTGGTGAGTCAAAATAAACCAGAAACAAAAAACATCAACGGTATGGTCACCTTTAGAAAATGCTTATAAGAAAACAGGGGCCTAGATTGTAAGCTTTTAGAGCAGAAACATTAAGTCTGGGGGGGTAATTATTATTTCTGGATTTTGAGAGGCTGTTTTACATATATAACCTGAGCCGAACAGGTTGGGGTTAAAGTAATTCAGACTATAAGGGTAAGGAAGTCAGCGTCTTTATTTTAGAACCACACATACTCCATGAGACCAAAAGAAGAAAGGTTTATTTGATCTGGAACTGAAATTTTTTGTAGCACATAATCTAATTCAACCTATCTGTATAGTTTATTTGAACAACTGACACACAAAGAGCACAGAATGAGAAAGAGGCCCTTTAATCCTGTATAGATTAGTGTAATGCCTGGAAACATCCTAGAGTATATTAAGCAGATAATCAAAAAGTATTGGCAAAATCCCCTGAGGGAAGGGAGAAAGACTATGGAACTATTGAACCTTACCATTAGGGAATCCCCTGATACTGTGTCAAACTTTAGGGACACTCAAATCAATAGGCCATGCCCTTGAGCTTATGTAGGCAGCATAGAAGCTTAGACTATTTATAGGCATGCCTAAGAGTTACTTCTGGAGGACCTCTGTTGTTGCTCAGATGTGGCTTCAGTCTCTCTAAGCCCAACTATGCAAGTGAAATCATTGCCCTCCCCCTTACATGGTACATGACATCCAAGGGTGAAAGTTTCCCTGGTGATGTGGGAGAGGATTCCCAGGGATGAATCCAGACCTGGCATCATGGGATCAGCAATTATATCCTGACCAAATGGGTGAAAAGAAGTGTAATTAATAATTATCAGTGGCAGAGGGAGTTCAAATGGAGTAGAGAGGCTACTCTGGAGGTTATTCTTATGTAGCTTCAGGAAGACCCTGCTACCTATCATAACCTGCCAACCCCCAACCAGGACCATTCCAGCCAAACCTAAAGAACACCTAGGGCAATTTATAAGATTCCACAAGGGTTCCAGGCACTAGAGTAACCTTCTAGAAACCTACAATCTCCAGATGGGTCCCGGGTCCAGATAAGTCCTGAAACTTAGCTCAGCCTCTCCAGAACATCAGATAGTTCCATCTCCCTACCCCATATTAGTGACAGACCCTTCCAATATGAAAAATTTAGAATTGCCATAGCCCAAACAACCCTAATGAGAGGTGTGGAAAGATCAAAGGTGATGGTGGAATTATACATAGAAGATAGGACTTAACAAATGATTATAAATGCTGAATCATTAAATTGATATCTCTTTTAGTCTCCAGTATTTTAGAGCAGCTAGAAGTAAAAACCTAAGATTGTGAAATTGTAACCCATGTCAAAGTCTGAAATATGTTCTACAACAAATTGTGGTGCTATGCTTGGAAATTTATAGCTTTTTTGTATATATGTCATTGCTCATTAAAAAAGAAGGAAAAAAAAGTCGATTGTGATGGCAAAAAAGTATTTAAGCCCTTTAGCCTCCTATATTCTGGAACAGCTAGAAGGAAAAATAAGAGAGGATCGTATGGTAGCCCTTGACAAACTCTGGGATCTGTCCTGTAACCACTTTTTGAAGAGTGCTTTGAAAACTTTTGCTTTTTTATTTCTTTGCTTTGTATATATGTTATACTATACAGTAAAAAAAAAAAAAGTTTTAAAAAAAGGGACAGGGTGTGCTTCTGGTATCTAGTGTTAAGTATTTTATAGTGTGCAGGTCAGTTCCTGTGACAAAGAATCATTGAGCCCAAAATATCAATAATACTGAAGTTGAGAGATCTTGATCTACCTGAAAAAAGTTTTGGCCTGTAATTTTCACAGCATATTTACTGATACAATTTTCATCTCCCTATATATGTTTCCCCTTCTGGACTTTTTTCTTCTTTTCTGCATGCTATTGAATGTATAAACAGTGTATTATTTTTTTTTTAAAGTGAATGGAATACAAAAACAGGGACTCAAACAGATATTTGTACACCAATGTTCACAGCAGCATTATTCACAACTGCCAAAAGATGGAAGCAACCCAAGTGTTCATCAACTGATGAATGGAAAAATAAAATGTGGTACATAGGTATAATGGAATACTATTCAGTCATAAAAAGGAATAAAGTTCTGATACATGTCACAATATGGATGAACCCTGAAGACACCACATTGAGTGAAATAAGTCAGACACAAAAAGACAGAGTGTATGAATCTACTTATATGAAATGCTTAGAAAAAAGCAAATGCATAGAGACAGAAAGTAGGTTACAGAACATGAGGGGCAGTGGGAGGGAGAACAGGAAGTTAATATTTAAAGAAAGTTTCTGTTTGGAGTGATAGAACAGTTTTGGTATGGATAGCAGTGATGGCAGCACAACACTGCAATATAATAGCACTGAACTGTATACTTGGAAATGGTGAAAATGGGGAATTTTATGCCAAGTTACCCTGATAAGAATTACATTTTTTAAAAAAGTGCATGCAGCAAAGAAAACTATTTCATGGACCTCTATTAGCCGCCATTAACTGCCAATTCCAATTTCCAATCTGGAATCTGTAAGCAGCCCTGGTAAAGGTCCCTCTTTCCTTGGCCTCCAAGCTATAGATACACAGCTTCACTTGCTAATGACCTTGTGAATAAGAGATCAGCACTTAGTTTAGATGTGGTTATTCTTTAAAAGCAAGAGCATCTGGAGACAAGAAAGTAAAAGAGTCGTGCAGATAAGGGCGGAGCAACTTCACAATTATTTTGAGGTGTGATGAAGTCTACTTAGAACACCAGGGAAGGGCTGCCCAGAGGGACAGACATTTATTCATGGTTCTCCAGCTGGAAAAGAGGGCACAGGAAATATCAGATATGAAGACTCAGTGGTGGAAAAAAGCAGGTAATGCTCAAGAACTGGCAAGAAATTGACATGAGGTAAATCTGTGTGAAAACTGAGTCTCTCAAAGTGAACATATAGTTTTGGATGCCTAAGAGAGATTCACTAAAATAACCCCCAAGGGATTCATTTTCAAAAATATTTCTTAGTTGAAGTCAAGTCCATGTTCATCAATAAAATGGTGCCACACTTGTTTCAATGAGTGGAATTCCACAATTCCACTTTTTCCCATCCAAATGTCAAATGCAGAGAATCTTTGGCCTTTGCTTCAAAGATCCACTTTATTCTTTTAAATTTCTTTCCTCTTTTTTTTTTTTTTTTTTTATTTTTGGCTGTTCCCTCTGTTGAGCAGATTTTCAGTTATAGGGACTCTGCAAAAAGTAGCAACAATTCACAGTCATTAACTTATTTTCCTTTTATTTCCACTGCCCTGTATAGCAAAACTTATTTTTAACTACTTGAGAACACACAGTTGAATTGTATCACTTTAAGATGTTTTTCTAAGTGTTTCTTTGTGAAGCAATTTTTACAACATTTATGAATTAGCATTCTCTTACCAAACTAGGTATAAAAAAGGATTACCTCTCATTTCAGGTGTGTGTCAAAATACACATTCCCAGGTTTCCTACAGGGAAAGTCCAATTCTGCAGATCTGGTATGAGGAATTGAAATGGTATGAGCCTCAGAGGGATTCTGCCTGCAGCAGGGACTCTGGCTGCATAGACTTTGAGAACTTTCGTTCTTTCTGGTTAAAACTAAAATGGCACCTGCAGCCAGGTTTTATTAATCTCCTCATCCAATTAAAATCAATGAAAACGATTTGGATCATACTTTATTATGAAAATATTAAATAATTTTTTTTACTCAGCAGATCAACTTTATAAATAAAAGCATTAGATAATGCTTAAATGAAGCAAAGACCCGTGGAAAGCCACTTAACATGCATACCTGTAACACTGATAAAGATACATCACTACCAATCCAAAGGAAAGGTTTTAAAAAATCATTTTTTCTCTCCTACCCTCCTCCATGCATCTCAACAATGAAAATTTCCACTCTGGCCTCTTCCCTAGGTCAGAGTCGTGTAAGCGTAAGGGAGGAAAAAAAAACGCAGTGTATTCTGCTATAGTCAGGGATATTTCTTTTGATTTGAAAGTGATAATGGAAAGATGAAGGCCATTGTAAAATGCTTCTCAGATTGGTCCTTTCTGAGATGTTTGTAAAACAGCATGTTCCAGTGTCTTACACATTTTTTATACTGAGATAGCAAAACTGGAGGGAGTGACGTTGATGCAAGATAGGAAAAGTCAAGGCCTTATGACCCAGCAGTCTTTTAGAACTAAGGACAGAGCGCAGACTCGTAAGCTGTTGTTATAGCATTATACATATTACTGGTAGGAGTATGCAAACTGGGCGACCAAGCTCCTCTGCCTGACATTCCAGGCCTTGTCTGACCGGACCCCTCAACCCTCATCTTCACTCTCATTTCTCTCTCTTGTCCCCTTCAAACATGGTCAAACGGAACCATTCTCAATTACCCATACGAAGCCTGATTATGCATCACTGCCTTTGCTTATGGTGTCCCCATGGCCTGGAATGTTCCAATGGTCAAAATCCTTAGTTGTCTTTCCCAGTCACTTCTTTCAAGATTGTCCTCAGAGGAAAATTAATCTCTCCCTCCTTTTACCCAGATATCTTTTCTGTACTTTTATCATTCTTTGCTTTCAATCTTATATTATATCTCATTTTTCTATTTTTCCTACTTCATTCCGCTACTCACTTGAAAGCAACTTGAGGATGTATTCTGACTTTTTGAATTTGACCTTTGCAATAGCTATCCCCTTCTTCTCTGCTACAAAGCCCAAGGTCTCATGGCTACAAGACAACTGCTTGGCTGAGAAGCCCATGGACCTCACCCCTGGACTCCAGAGCATCCCTAAATGTTAGTACCATCTGATCTGCAACTATTCTTGAAGGAGGAAATCATCATTTGTGGCAATTATCTACAAAATTTTGGCTTGGGAAGTGGGAAGATCCATCATGAAAGAAAGAAGTTTGTTATTATTATTATTAGCAAAATAAATAGACATATTTTTTATGTAGTTTATGGTTGAAAGAGCATTTGCTCAGTTACATTTTACCAACTTTTGTCAGTCTGTTTACAGCCAGGGCAGATGAAATCTCTTTGTGCCCAAGAAGCTAAAAATCTAAAGATATAAAAGAGAAGAGAAGTTACAAGGGAACACAAGTCAAAGACATAAACATATTCAACAGGAAGATGTAACAATTATGACTATATATGCACCTAACAGCAGAGCCCCAAAATATATGAAGGAAATACTAACAGATTCAAAGGGAGAAATTGATGGTTCTACATTAATAGTTGGAGACTTTAATATACACTTTTAATAGTGGATAGGACATCTGAACAGAAGATCAACAAGGAAATGAAAGACTTGAATGACACTTTAAACAAAATAGATTCATGGACATATATAAAGTATTCCACCCAACAAGAGAATACACATTCTTCTCAAGCGCATGTGGATCATTCTCCAAAATGGGCCATATCTTAGGCCACAAAACAAGTCCCAATAAATTAAAAAATATTGACAACATACAAAGTATCTTCTCCAGTCATAATGGAATGAAGTTAGAAATAAATGACAAAGGAAGAAATGGAAAATTAACAAATATGTGGAAATTAAATAACATGCTTTTAAACAATCAATGGATTAAAGAGGAAATCACAAGGGAAAATTGGAAACATCTTGAGGTGAATTAAAAGGAAAATACAATATACCAAAACTTATGGGATGCAGCAAAGGCAGTATTGAGAGGGAAATGTATAGCTCTAAAAGTTTACATTTAAAAAGAAAGATTTCAATCAGAGACCTAATCTCAAAACAGAATAAATTAGAAAAACAAGAGCAAACTAAACCCAAAGTGAGCAAAGTGAAGGAAATAAAAATATTACAACAGAAACAAATGAAATAGAGGGGAAACAAAAAAAAGCAAGAATCACCAAAACCAAAAGTTGGTCCTTTGAAAAGATCAATCAAATTGACAAACTTTTGGCTAGACTGTCAATGAAAAAGGACACAAATGACTAAAATCAGAAATGAAAGTGGGGGGCATTACTACCTACCTCATGGAATAAGAAGGACTATAAAAAGATAATATGAGCAACTTTACACCAACAAAATAAATAATCTACATGAAATGGGTGAATTCCTAGAAACATACAAACTATACACACTAACTCTAGAATAGAAGATCTCAACAAATCAATAATTAGTAAAGACATGGAATCAGTAATCAAAAACTCCCCAACAAGAAAAGCTTAGGATCAGGGGAGCTTTTCAGGAAGAATTAACACCAATCCTGCTTAAACATCCCCCCCAAATTAAAGAGGCAACACTCCCTAATTCATTCTATGAGGCCAACATCACCCTCATATCCAAGTGAGAGAAAGCCACAAGAAAAAACAATTATAGACCAATATCTTCTATAAATGTAGATGTAAAAATCCTCAGCAAAATATAAGCAAACTAAATCAACAGCACATTAAAACAATTAAAGGGTGCACAAGTGGTTCAGAGGTAGAATGCTCACCTTCCCCGCAGGAGACCCGGGTTCGATTCCCAGACCATGCAACCCTCCCCTAAAAAAAGAATTATACACCATGATCAACTGCGATTTACCTTAGGCATGCAAGGCTGGATCAACAGAAAAATACTGTGGAGTGACATCATCAACATGGCAACCTAAGGATATACCCTGAAAAAGCCTCCCTAGAAATTAAGTGAATAAAAGGACAAAACCCACCTGCAACTCATAGCAGTTAGTTAGAACTCCACCTATATCCAGGCACAGGGAGCTAAGTCCACAGAGACTCAGTGCAGAATATAAACCTTTGAGGAGTGCTGCATACAGATGGGCTACCAGGAGAATGAAACAAAAATGCTGACAAGAACAATTGTACCAAATGGAAAAAAAAAATGAGCAGGGACTCAGGGAAATGAGGGCAATATAAAGCACATGAATATACATGTTGTGGGTGTCCCAGAAGGAGAAGAGAAAGGAAAAGGAGGAGAAAAACTAATGGAGGAAATTATCATTGAAAATTTCCCAACTCTTATGAAAGACTTAAAATTACAGATCCAAGAAGTGCAGCGTACCCCAAAGAGAATAGATCCAAATAGATGTACTCCAAGACACTTACTATTCAGAATGTCAGAGGTCAAAGGGAAAGAGAGAATCTTGAAAGCAGCAAGAGAGAAGCAATGCATCACATACAAGGGAAGCCCAATAAGACTATGTGTAGATTTCTCACCAGAAATCATGGAGGCAAGAAGACAGTGGGATGATATATTTAAATTACTAAAAGAGAAAAACTGTCAACCAAGAATTCTATATCCAGTAAAACTGTCCTTCAAAAATGAGGGAAACATTAAAACATCTTCAGAAAAAAAATAACTGAGAATTTGTGACCAAGAGACCGGCTCTGCAAGAAATACTAAAGGGAGCACTAGAGACAGATACAAAAAGACAGGAGAGAGAGGTGTGGAGAAGAGTGTTGAAAGGAAGACTATCAGTAAAGGTAAAAAGAAGAAAAATTAGAAATGACATATAAAATCCAAAAGGCAAAATAGTAGAAGAAAGTACTACCCATACAGTAATAACACTAAATGCTAATGGATTAAACTCCCCAATCAAAAGACATAGACTGGCAGAATGGATTAAAAAACAGGATCCACCTATATGTTGTCTACAGGAAACACATCCTAGACCCAAGGATAAACACAGGTTGAAAGTGAAAGGTTGGGAAAAGATATTTCATGCAAATAACAATCAGAAAAGAGCAGGAGTAGCTATACTAAATATGACAAATTAGACTTCTAATGTAAAACAGTTAAAAGAGAAAAAGAAGGACACTATGTATTAATAAAAGGAACAATTCAACAAGAAGACATAACAATCATAAATATTTATGCACCAAGCCAGAATGCTCCAAAACACATGAGGCAAATACTGAAAAGAGAAAAAGACACATCTACCATAATAGTGGGAGACTTCAATTCCACATTCTCATCAATGGACAGAACATCTAGACAGAGGATCAATAAAGAAACAGAGAATTTGAATAATACAATAAATGAGCTAGACTTAACAGACCTTTATAGAACATTACACCTCACAACAGCAGGATACACCTTTTTCTCAAGTGCTCAAGGATCATTCTCAAGGATAGACCATAGGCTGAGTCACAAAGCAAGTCTCAATAAACACTTTCTCAGATCATAAAGGAATGAAGTTGGAAATCAATAATAGGCACAGTGCCAGAAAATTCACAAATATGTGGAGGCTCAACAACACACTCGTATACACCAGTGGGTCAAGGAATATATTACAAGAGAAATCAGTAAATATCTCAAGGCAAGTGAAAATGAAAACACAACATATCAAAACTTATGGGATGCAGCAAAGGCAGTGCTAAGATGGAAATTTATTGCCCTAAACGCCTATATCAAAAAAGAAGAAAGGGCAAAAATCGAGGAATTAATTGTCCACTTAGAAGAGGTAGAGAAAGAACAGCAAACTAACCCCAAAGCAAGCAAAAGGAAAGAAATAATGAAGATTAGAGCAGAAATAAATGAAATTGAGAACATGAAAACAATTGAGAACATCATCAAAACTAGAAGCTGGTTCTATGAGAAAATCAGTAAGATTGATGGACCCTTAGCAAGATTGACAAAAAGAAGAAGAGAGAGGATGCAAATAAATAAGATCAGAAATGGAAGAGGAGACATAATCACTGACCCCACAGAAATTAAGGAAATAATGACAGGATACTATGAACAATTTTATGCTAATAAATATGACAATGTAGATGAAATGGACAAGTTCCTAGAAAGGCATGAACAACCAACTTTGACTCAAGAAGAAATAGACAACCTCAACAAACGAATCACAAGTAAAGAAATTGAATCAGTCATTAAGAAGCTCCCCAAAAAGAAAAGTCCAGGACCAGATGGCTTCACATGTGAATTCTATCAAACATTCTAGAAAGAATTAGTACCAATCCTGCTCAAACTCTTCAAAAAAATTGAAGAGGAGGGAAAGCTACCTAACTCATTCTATGAAACCAACATCACCCTCATACCAAAGCCAGACAAAGATATTACAAAAAAAGAAAACTACAGACCAATCTCTCTAATGAATATAGATGCAAAAATCTTCAACAAAATTCTAGCAAATCAAATCCACCAATAAATTAAAATAACTATACATCATGACCAAGGAGGATTCATCCGAGGTATGCAAGGATGGTTCAACATAAGAAAATCAATTAATGTAATACACCATATCAACAAATCAAAGCATAAAAACCACATGATCATCTCGATTGATGCAGAAAAGGTATTTGACAAAATTCAACAACCTTTCCTGTTGAAAACACTTCAAAGGATAGGAATAGACGGGAACTTCCTCAAAATGATAGAGGGAATATATGAAAAACCGATAACTAACATCATCCTCAATGAGGAAAACTGAAAACTTTCCCCCTAAGATCAGGAACAAGACAAGGATGTCAACTATCACCACTGTTACTCAACATTGTGTTGGAAGTTCTAGCCTGAGTAATTAGACAAGAAAAAGAAATACAAGGCATAAAAATTGGGAAGGAAAAAGTAAAACTCTCACTTTTTGCAGATGATATGATACTATATATCAAAAACCCCCCAAAATTCACAGCAAAATACTAGAGCTAATAAATGAGTACAGCAAAGTGGCAGGTTACAAGGATCAACACTCAAAAATCTGTAGTGCTTCTATACGCTAGTAATGAACAATTTGAGGGGGAAATCAAGAAAAGAATTCCATTTACAATTGCAACCAAAAGAGTAAAATATTTAGGATTAAATTTAACTAAAGAGACAAAAGACCTATACAAAGAATACTACAAGAAACTGTTAAAAGAAATCACAGAAGACCTAAATAGATGGAAGGGCATACCGTGTTCATGGATCAGAAGACTAAATATAGTTAAGATGTCAATTCTACCTACATTGATGTATAGATTCAATGCAATACCAATTAAAATCCCCAAAACTTACTTTTCAGAAATAGAAAAAACAATAACCAAATTTATCTGGAAGGGCAGGGTGCCCCGAATTGCTAAAAGTATCTTGAGAAAAAAAAAATGAAGTCAGAGGTCTCATGCTCCCTGACTTTAAGGCGTATCATGAAGCTACAGTCATCAAAACAGCATGGTACTGGCATAAAGATAGATATACCGACCAATGGAATTGAACAGAGTTTTCAGATATAGACCCTCTCATCTATGGACAATTGATCTTTGATAAGGCAGTCAAGCCAACTCACCTGGGACAGAACAGTCTCTTCAATAAATGGTGCCCAGAGAACTGGATATCCATATGCAAAAGAACGAAAGTGGACCCATATCTCACACCCTATACAAAAATTAACTCAGAATGGATCAAAGACCTAAACATTAGATCAAAGACCATAAAACTGTTAGAAGAAAATGTAGGGAAATATCTTATAAATCTTATACTAGGAGGTGGTTTCCTAGAACTTACACCTAAAGCAAGAGCATTGAAGAAAGAAAGAAAGAAATGGGAACTCCTCAAAATTAAACACTTTTGTACATCAAAGAACTTCATCAAGAAAGTACAAAGACAGCCTACACAATGGGAGACAATATTTGGAAATGATATATCGGATAAAGGTCTAGTATCCAGAATTTATAAAGAGATTGTTCAACTCAACAACAAAAAGACAGCCAACCCAATTACAAAATGGGCAAAAGACATGAACAGACACTTCTCAGAAGAGGAAATACAAATGGCCAAAAGGCACATGAAGAATGCTCAACTTCCCTGGCTATTAGGGAAATGCAACTCAAAACCACAATGAGATATCATCTCACACCCACCAGAGTGGCCATTACCAACAAAACAGAAAATGACAAGTGTTGGAGCAGATGTGGAGAAAGAGGCACACTTATCCACTATTGGTGGGAATGTCAAATGGTACAACCACTGTGGAAGGCAGTTTGGCGGTTCCTCAAAAAGCTAAATAAAGAATTGCCATATGACCTGGTAATACCATTGCTAGGTATCTACTCAGAGGACATGAGGGCAAGGACACAAACGGACATTTGCACACCAATGTTTATAGCAGCATTATTTACAATTGTGAAGAGATGGAAACAGCCAAATGTCCATCAACAGATGAGTGGCTAAACAAACTGTGGTATATACATACTATGGAATATTATGCAGCCATAAGACAGAATAAAGTTACGAAGTATGTAACAACATGGATGGACCTTGAGGTCATTATGCTGAGTGAGATTAGCCAGAAACAAAAGGACAAATACTATATGGTCTCACTGATATGAACTGACATTAGTGAATAAACTTGCAGAATTTCATTGCTAACAAAGACCATCAGGAGGTAGAAATAGGGTAAGATATTGGGTAATTGGAGCTGAAGGGATACAAATTGTGCAACAAGAATTAATATAAAAACTCAGAAAGGACAGCACAATACTACCTAACTGTAATACAATTATGTTAAAACACTGAATGAAGCTGAATGTGAGAATGATAGAGGGAGGAGGGCTGGGGGCACAATTGAAATCAGAAAGAAAGATAGATGATAAAGACTGAGATGGTATAATCTAGGAATGCCTAGAGTGTGTGGTGATGGTGACTAAATGTACAAATTTAAAAGATGTTTTTGTGTGAGGAGGAACAAGGGAGTGTCATTACTACAGGGTAGTGAAAATAGATGGTAATTAATATTTTAATATTTTACCTCATGTGTGAGACTAAAGTAAAAAATGTTTATTTGGTACAAAATTTATATTTTGACCTAGTATATTTCCTAATATAACTTATGTAGACAGCTTGGTTGAACACCATAAGTAGATGGAACCTTGAGTAGGACATGAGATTTTGTTGGTTTGTCCAGAGTGATGCCCCAGTGAATCCCAGAGTGATTTGAACAGTGAATGGTAAAGTATTTGCAAAGTCTTGCAAAGAACGATGAGAAGGGGGAAAATTCAACCTCCCCCAGTTGAATTCTTGATATTCTCACAGACAGTGCAGACGATCAGGGCTGTAGGCTGAGCCCCCAGTCTTGGGGTTTGTTCATATGCAACTTGACCCCACAGAGGACAGTCAAGCCTACTTAAAATTAGACCTAAGAGTCACCCCTAAGAGAACCTCTTTTGTTGCTCAGATGTGGCCTCTCTCTCCAGCCAACACAACAAGCAAGCTCACCGCCCTCCCCCTGTCTACGTGGGACATGACTCCCAGGGGTGTAGATCTTCCTGGCAGCGTGGGATTGAAATCCTGGAACGAGCTGAGACTCAGCATGAAGGGCTTGAGAAAACCTTCTCGACCAAAAGGGGGAAGAGTGAAATGAGACAAAATAAAGTGTCAATGGCTAAGAGATTCCAAACAGAGTTGAGAGGTTATCCTGGAGGTTATTCTTATGCATTAAATAGATATCACGTTGTTAAGATGTAGTGGAGAGGGCGGGCCATGGTGGCTCAGCAGGCAAGAATGCTTGCCTGCAATGCCAGAGGACCCAGGTTCGATTCCCAGTGCCTGCCCATGTAAAAAAAAAAGAATGTAGTGGAGAGGCTGGAAGGAACTGCCTGAAAATGTGGAGCTGTGTTTCAATAGCTATGTTTCTTGAAGATGATTGTATGGTGATACAGTTTTCACAATGTGACTGTGTGATTGTGAAAACCTTGTGTCTGATGCTCCTTTTATCTGCCTTATCAACAGACGAGTAAAACATAGGGAATAAAGATGAATAATAGGGAGAACAAATGTTAAAATAAATTTAGAGTGAAATGCTGTGGTCAGTGAGGGGGCAGGGTGGGGGGTATGGTATGTATGAATTTTTTTCTGTTGTCTTTTTATTTCTTTTTCTGAATAGATGCAAATGTTCCAAGAAATGATCATGATGATGAATATGCAACTATGTGATGATATTGTTAATTACTGATTATACTTATGTAGAATGGAATGATCAAAAGTCGCGAATGTTTGCGTTTTGTGGCTTTTTTGGTATTTAAAATATATATATTTTTTAATTAATAAAAAAATGAGGGACAGTTTAAAATAGTCACAGATAAAGAGAAACTGAGATCCTTCATTAACAAGCAATATGGTCTACAAGAATTACTAATGGGAGTTCTGCAGGACGAAAAGAAAAGACAAGAGAAAGAGGCTTAGAGGAGAGTGAAGAAATGAAGATCATCAGTAAAGGTAACTAAAAGGGTAAATGCAGTACTGTAACTCTTTAATTCACATAAGAAACAAAATACAATTGACTCCCATATTTCTTACGGAAAAAATTCATACCCCTTCTCCCTCCCTTTCATTGATCACCAGCATTTCAATCTACTAAATTTATTTTAACATTTGTTCCCCCTATTATTTATTTTTATTCCGTATGTTTTACTCGTTTGTTGATAAGGTAGATAAAAGGAGCATCAGATAGATAACAGGAAAACAAGGTTTTCACAATCACACAGTGACACTGCAAAAGCTGTATCATTATACAATCATCTTCAAGAACATGGCTACTGGAACACAGCTCTACATTTTCAGGCAGTTTTAGTATAGTCACAGAGTTGTGCATTCATCACGATCATCAATTTTAGAACACTTTTATAGCTCTAAAAAGAAACACTCCATACCCCTTAGCAGTCACCTCTCAATCCCTCTATCCTTCCCCCACCCTACAGAACCAATAATCTATTTCTGTCCATATGGATTTATGTATATTTACATTTCTTATAAATGGAATCATATAATATCTCAAATTTGTGACTGGTTTCTTTCACTTAATATGCTTCTTTTAAATTTATTGTTATTTTTAATTAGAAAAGTTGTACGTTTATAGAAAAGTCATGTAAAAAATACAGCATTCCCACAAACCTCCCATTACTGACACTTTTCATTGGTGTGATATCTTTGTTACAATTGAAGAAAGAAAAGTAAAATAGTACTATTTAAGTATAGTCCATATTTTATGTAAGGTATAGTTTTTCCCCCCATATACCATCCTATTATTAACACCTTGTATTAGTGTCATACATTTATTATAATTCATGAAAGAACATTCTTATACTTGTACTATTAACCTCAGTCCATCATCATCCACAACAGGTATATACCTATTAGCAGGACTGCTGGTTCATATGGTAATTCTATACTTGGCTGCTTGAGGAACCACTAAAAATGTAAAAAACATTCCTAGCTCACAGGCCATACAAAAATAGGTGCTGGACTGGATTTGACCCACCAACCAAAGTTTGCCAACTCCACTGCAAAACCACCTGGCATTATGCACCACAGCGAACACATGGATGGGTATATTCCACACGCAGTGAAGGCAGAAAGACAGGTGCAGGAATGATAATCACCAAATTCAGGGCAACAGGCACCACTGTAAAGAAAGGAAGAGGAAGAGGATAGGGGGAGTTGATAGGGGCTCCAATTATCTTTCTAATGTTTTATTTCTCACGTTGTATCATGGTTTCAGGGGTGTTTGATGTATCATTCCCTGTACTTTTCAGCAGGTCTGAAAAACATCGCTAACTCCAACTTTAATCTCTTCATATCCCAGTGTCTAGTGCATTGTGCTCTGGTTCAACAAATGTACACAATATTCATGTATCTGTATTCAGCAAGAATCTATAATGCTCTCACAAAAATAAGAATATTAGTATTTACTTGAAATGAACACTACATTTGAATAAGCCCCATATTAGAAAATTAATATTACTCTCTATAAGTATTATAAATAAATTTCATAAGATAAAAAAAAGAAAAAAAATTCAATGAAACAAAATAAAGGTACATGCAACAATTATGTGCCAAGATCACTGCTTCACTGCTGTTTTTGCAAAAATGACTGCTTAATAGAGAATAAATGAACATCTCTTGTCCACAAAAAACCTCCTATTTTAGCTTTCAAGTTGCCATCCAAGATTCTCCCCAGGATCTCAAGTAAAAAAAGAGTAAGGCACCTGGCAAAAGTGAACTCACATCTCTCATCCAAAGCACTTATTTGACTTCTCTGTGAAGTATTTCCTATTTTCTAACACAGCACACATTTTGGTCAATTTTGCATACTAATTGCTAGCATAACTCCATAAAATGAAATATTTTTACAAGGAGCAACACCAAGTTCCCAATATTTGCTCTCTGAAAATTCTTTAGTGTATTATTGCATAGCAGGGTAGTGTGACAAGGATCAAAAGATTAGAAATAATTTCAATTAACTCTTTCTGTTAAAATAAGTAGAGGAATGACCACTGAATTTTTGCCTCAATCTCTAATGGAAAACAAAGGGATCTGCCATTGATCAAAGGCACAGAACATTAAAAATGCTGTTTTAAAGAATCAAAACACCATAAATGCTTTACTGGATTTAAAAAATGAAAATGATGTCATATGATAAAGAGATCAAATTAAACTATTAATAAAAATATTTTTATTTAGGGCTTCTACTTTCCTTTTTCTATTAATCCCCAGTGCCCATCTGTCTTCCACTCATACATGTTTAAGCTGCAAAGGAATTATAACAGAAAGTCTTACATTCATTAGTGAAAAACAGCCCTTATAATGTTATAATACTAATGGGTTTATTTTCAACTTCTTTAAATAATTAGTACTTCTAAAGATTGTGCTGTTTAACTAAAATTGTCATTATAAAAGGAGGTCCCTAAAGTCCAAATGCCCCAAGTAGAGAAAATAATTAGTTCACAGGGAGAACTTTCAAACTCAAATAAGAAATTTATCACCAATCCAAGAATATGGGGACTCACTGAGGCTGATCTTTGGTATGGTAAATTCAACACTCCTCCTATTGAGAGGTGGGGTCCGTGTCCCCTCCCCTTGCACCTTGATGGGTTCTGGGTCTGTCTTGACCAAGAAAGGAGTCCAAATGCCATTGATCCAGTGTCCGTGTCCAGGCCCAGAAAGTCTGGCAGTTTCAAAATCCTATTTCTTGAGACACTCACCCTTGGGGTTCTTAGCTGACATCTAAGTTCAACCACCCAGCTGTGGAGACCTGATAAAGATGCCCTGAGGCTACATAGAGAGGGAGGTTACAGCTGCCCCTACCAAGGTGCCACTCATGGACCTGAGGCCATCGTGGACCCACCTGGACCCTCCTAGCAAGGCTAGCCACAAGTTAACCATCACCAAGGGAGCCCAGTTGATGCCACAGGCAGCAGAAAAATCTCCCAGTGAGACCTGCTCAAATCCCGCCCCACAAAATCATGAGTTGTAACAAAATCATGAGTTAGTGGTCATTGGACCCGCTAACATTTGAGCAAGTTTCTGATATGGTGAGAGATCACCGGAGCCCTTGGCATCACTCTGGAAACCACAGACCCCTCGAGGTAACCCCTCACTTTAAATTTCT
>PVIY010045044.1:0-19326 GCA_004026745.1 Myrmecophaga tridactyla | reverse complement strand
ACCTCTGTCTCTTGAAATCTACCATTGTAGGTTTCCATTGTTTTTTTCATCTCTTCTACTGTATCTTTCATCCCCATAAGTTCCATGATTTGTTTTTTCAGACTTTCCATTTCTTCTTTTTGTTCATTCCTTGCCTTCTTCATGTCCTCCCTCAATTCATTGATTTGGTTTTTGATGAGGTTTTCCATTTCTGTTCGTACATTCAGTATTAGTTGTCTCAGCTCCTGTATCTCATTTGAACTATTGGTTTGTTGCTTTGACTGGGCCATATCTTCAATTTTACTGGTGTGCTTTGTTATTTTTTGCTGCTGGCGTCTAGACATTTAATTACCTTAATTAGTTTATTCTGGAGGTTTCTTTCACTTATCTTACCTAGGGTTTTGTTGCTAGATGAGTTTGTTGTCTATCTGTTCTTTGACCTTCAGTTCAGCTTTTTCTGGGACCCTAGCTTAAGTTTTGTTTAACAGAGGGTAATTTTTCAGTTCTTGTTTTCTTGTTTCTTGTCGTGTTTG
Organism: Myrmecophaga tridactyla; assembly: GCA_004026745.1. NCBI lineage: Eukaryota > Metazoa > Chordata > Mammalia > Pilosa > Myrmecophagidae > Myrmecophaga > Myrmecophaga tridactyla. Next base: position 18,814 of record PVIY010045044.1, on the reverse strand, counting down.
TAAGGTGCCTTTTCCCTCCCCACCCTTAGGAGGGTCTACATAGGTATTACTGACACCAGGCGGATTTTCCTGGACTAAACTGGCCTCCTATCAGGGGAAAGGAGTCACCTGCATCAGTTTTCCCTGAGGGTGAGACCCGGCAGGTTGAAAGACTTTCCTGTGAAGTCTCTGGGCTCTGTTTTTCTTATCCTGCCCAGTATGTGGTGCTTGTCTGCCTGCGGGTCCCACCAGCAAAAGATGTCGTGTCTCCTTTAACTTTGGAAGGCTCTCCCTGCTGGGGGTATGGTCGAGACAGAGGAGAGGTTGTAGGCTGGTTTTAATGGCTTCAAATTGCCAAGCCCTGGGGTCTGAGTTCCTTTAGAGATGGATTCTACCTAAGTTGGGCTTCACCCCTCCCCTGGGGAAGGCTCAGGTGGGAGACAGCCCTGAAAGTAGTCTGTTCTGCCTATGCGTGGGGCAGTTGCAGCCCGAGAAGTCCCGCCGCTGAATCCAGAGGCTGCCAAGTCTCCGTAGAAACAGCCACGAAAACTCCCGTTTTGTCCCCTTTCCTCTTTTTCGGTTAGCCCAATAAGCGACTTCTGACTTGCCCAGTTTCGCGTGAGCTGGGGGCCTATTTTTAGTAATCAGAATATGTTTATTAATACCACAATTGGTGCTTGGTTGGACTCAGTCCCCGCTACTCTTTCCTTTCCCTCCAAGAAGCCGACTATGGGGGAGGGGTGCCGGGCGCCGGCGGCCGCGGCTTGGGGAACTCACGGTTCTGGAGACTTGCCGTCGGCCTAGCTGCTCCAGACCTGGGCACGCTGTGTGTCCTGTCACTATCGTGGTTCCAAGAGCTGTTCGGTACTGTTTCTGGTTATCTAGTAGTTGTTCTGGAGGACGAACTAAAACGCGCACATTGCTAAGCCGCCATCTTGGCCCCTCTCCATCATAATGTCCTTAAGGTCCATCCATGTTGTTACATATTTCATAACTTTATTCTGTCTTACAGTTGCATAATATTCCATCATATGTATATACCGCAATTTGTTTAGCCATTCGCCTGTTGATGGATGTTTGGGCTGTTTCCATCTCTTGGCAGTTGTAAATTGTGCTGCTGTAAACATGGTGTGCAAATGTCCATTTGTGTCCTTGCCGTCTTGTCCTCTGAGTAGATACCTAGCAATGGTATTGCCGGAACATACGGCAATTCTATACTTAGCTTCCTGAGGAACTGCCAAACTGCCTTCCACAGCAGTTGTACCATTTGACATTCCCACCAACAGTGGATAAATGTGTCTTTCTCCACATCCTCTCCAGCACTTGCAGTTTTCTGTTTTATTGATAATGGCCTTTCTGGTGGGTGTGAGATGATATCTCATTGTGGTTTTGATTTGCATTTCCCTAATAGCCAGGGAAGTTGAGCATCTTTTCATGTGCCTTTTGGCCATTTGTATTTCCTCTTCTGAAGAGTGTCTATTCATATCTTTTGCCCATTTTGTAATTGGGTTGTTTGTCTTTTTGTTGTTGATTTGAACAATCTCTTTATATATTCTGTATACTAGACCTATATCTGATATATCATTTCCAAATATTGTCTTCCATTGTGTAGGCTGTCTTTTTACTTTCTTGACAAAGTTCTTTGATGCACAAAAGTTTAAGTTTGAGGAGTTCCCATTTCTTTCTTTCTTTCTTCAATGCTTGTGTTTTAGGTGTAATGTCTAGGAAACTGCCTCCTATTATGAGATTTGTAAGATATTTTCCTACATTTTCTTCTAAAAGTTTTATGGTCTTAGATTTAATGTTTAGGTCTTTGTTTCATTTTGAGTTAATTTTTGTATAGGTTGTGAGATATGGATCCTCTTTCATTCTTTTGCACGTGGATATCCAATTCTCTAGTCACCATTTGTTGAAGAGACTGTTCTGTCCCAGGTGAGTTGGTTTGGCTGCCTTATCAAAGATCAATTGTCCATAAATGAGAGGTCTGTATGTAAACACTCTATTTGATTCCATTGGTCAGTATATCTGTCTTTATGCCAGTACCATGCTGTTTTAACCACTGTAGCTTTGTAATATGCCTTAAAGTCAGGTAGTGTGAGACCTCTGATTTCATTTTTCTTTCTCAAGATATCTTAGCTATTCGGGGTACCCTGCCCTTCCAGATAAATTTGGTTATTGGGTTTTCTATTTCTGAAAAGTAAGTTTTTGGGATTTTAATTGTTAGGAAGTAATATTTTTTTTATTAGCTCCTGAGGGTAAAGATCATGTTAGGGAAGGTAAGAGAGTGAGATGAAGGAGGGGGAAGAGCAGTTTCAGTAAGTGAACAGTGTTCAGTTTGTGGTTGTACTTGTGAAAAGATTGGCTGGAGATGTAGGTCATGGGAATATGATGATAGTTTGCTATTGTGGCATTATCAAACTGTGGATAAAAAGTAATGGACAAAAAAAAAAAAGTAATGGACACTGCAGGGTACATATAGAGTGCCATAATAAGCAGAATAATGACCCCCAAGGATGTTCACGTCCTATTCCCTGCAACCTGTCATTGTGTTACATATTACATGGCAAAGAGGACTTTGCAGATGTAATGAAGGTTATAGGTCTTAAAATAGAGAGATTATCCTATTTATCTGAAGCGTTTCAACCTAATTATTTGAGCCCTTAAAATAAGCAGTTAATTAGGTTTCAGCCTAATCTTATGAACCCTTAAAAGCAGTGAACTTTCTCTGGCTTGAGTCAGAGAGATTGTAATAGGAGAGGAGGCAGAAGAGAACGTCAGAGAGGTTCCAAACATGATGTGCTGTTGCTGGTTCCAAGATGTAGGGTACATTTGCAATGATAAACTAAGGGTAGCCCCTGGCTGATAGCCACCAAAAGAAATGTGTACCTAATTCCTATAGCTGCAAGGAACTGGATTCTGCCAGTAAGTTAAATGTGTGTGGAAGTGGATTCTTTTAAAAGTCTGCTGATAGAACCTCAGGTGGCTAGCATCTAGATTGTAGCTTTACCCAGAGTGGAGAAACCAGTCAAAACAACCTGGACTTCTGACCTGCCGAACTGTGAGATAATAAATGGATGTTGTTTTAAGCTGCTAAGTCTGTGATAATTTGTTACAGCAGTCATAGAATATGAAGGCATGTGTTAATGGGTATTTGTGTTTGTTTTCTTTGGTTTCCTCCTCTTTGAAAAATCCAGGGATAGTCAAATCTTTTTATTTAACATTAATGACAAGAAATATTCCACCCAGAATGTTTCCATTTTATGGGAAGAATCCATAGCGTTATATACATAGAGGATGGGTTTGTTCTGTGTCCAGCACACAGCTTAACATTTGGATTGGTTTTAGTCCGCTTGCATGGGTCAGAGTTTCCCTATGAACCATTATTTTAACGCCACAGTCACATCTTTAAATACCATGTGTTCCTAAAACATTTCATTGCTTATAAACTCTTCTTCAAATTCCTTTTCTGTTTTGAAATTGAGTGATTTTAGACTTTAAAAAATAGAAATGATAAATACCAGAATAATGAACATTGCTTGTGTTAAAGTTGCTATGCTTATATATGTTCGTTATTTTATTTTATTAAAAAGATGAGAAATTGGACCTGCTATGTGAATTACAAATAATGAAGAGTATTATTTCACTCTATTAAACATGAATAGAGTTTGCTACTATAATAAGATCTTAAAAGAATGACACATACTTAGTATGAATAATTGTTATTGTATGTAATTTGGAATAAAAGGTGAGAAATTGTATTAAAGATTATAATTACTATTTATAATTAATGTTACTGTTAACAGCAGAGCAGGCACTTCTGCCCTGGTCTGGGAGGAAGGGATGGGGGAACTGGGCAGGAACATTTCTTAGATTCTTTTGTGACTCCATGATTCTTGACCCAGGATGCCAGGTAACCAGACCTCTTGGATCCTCTCAGGGCCTGATCTCTAGGGGATGAAAGGAGTAGGGGTTGTGTGAATGTTTCCATCAGGGCAGATACAAAAGTGCTGGGAATGGGGTGACTCAGGGTGGATATTGCCCCTGCCTTATTGGGGAACAGTGGAAAAATGGAAACTGCTTAACTTGGCCCTTGGGGTCTCCACCACTTGACTAGAACAGTTAAAGAACCATCTCCTGCCCTTTAGGAACCCCTCAGTCCCTTCACCTGTGTGCTTCTGTGGGAACCCCAGGTGACCTTTCTGTGTTTTGTGTGCTTCTCCCTATTCTTCCCCCAGTTGGAGAGAGGAAGCTGAGGCTTGTTTCTTCTTTCTTCAATTTATTCCATAAGTCTGGGAATTAAAGGAAGGTCTCTCCTGAGCCAAAATCTCTCCCCAACACGTCCTGAAATTCTATTCCATAGTGATAATTTAAATAAGCAAGTATCTTAGACTGACTAAAGGCAGGTATTAAGAATAATGCCCTTCTGGTCCATGCACTTCGCAAAAAACAAGCAAAAAACAAACAAAGATTCAACAAGTGTTGCTGTAATAACAGGATACTTACATGGAAAAATAATGAAATGTGACCCCGCCATACTGAAAAAAAAAATGCCCTTCACACCTTGATAATAATCATAACTAGCATGTATCTTGTACTTACTATGAGCCAGGCACTATTTTAAAGACTTTATGTGAATTAACTTATTTAGTCTCTACAGCATTCCTTTGAGGAAGGTTCAGAGATGTTGAGTAACTTGTCCCAAAGTTACATAGTGATATGAGGGAAGAGCCAGGACTGAATCCAGATGTGTCTGCTGTGGAGCTCAGGCCCTCAGCCACTGCACTGCACTGCCTCTCCTGGATCCTTAATGGGGATTTGATGTAATTTGCTTTCTCCCTGACATCTAAGAGTGATACCTATAGGGTATGGGGCTGGAAGTGGAGAAGTGTAAGGGTATTTTTAGAGACAGACGTGTCTCTGGGGTGGTGGTTATGAGAGCTTTGGAGATAGACTTGGAGGGTGCTGCCATTGTTTTCTCACCTACAGTAGTTAGAAGCTCATGTATAAGCATCTTATTTTTTTTTTTTAATTTGCATATGGACAGGAGGCACCCAGGGATCGAACTCCAGACCTCCAGCACGGCAGGTCGGAGCTCTGCCTGCTGAGCCACGGCAGCCGCCCATGTATAAGCATCTTAATATTACTGACCTCATAATCAGTACAGTAATTCAACTGAGAACCCAGTCATTACTGCTTCTCTTCTCTGCTTCTCTCTGAACACTGGCAACATTTTTCTTTTCTTCTAATAGTCTAGCAGCAAAAAGCTCTTATGTATATTTGTGTATATATGGGATAAATTAAATGTTTTACTTACCAAGCATTTAAATGTCATTTAAATAACACTTTGCTAGTATTCTGGAAGTAAAGGTCAGTGAAAACAGCTAATTTTTATGATTGTCTTTTTCTTCCTCACACAGTACTGGCTGGATCCTGCAAAAACCCTTGCTGAACACAAAGAACTGATCAACAGTAGGTGTTTAATTTTTATGTTGTTAAGGGATAGTTATAAAATGATATAATGTCCATTATTAGTGGGTGCAGAAATGGGCTCTAGGACTAGAGAGCAAGGAACATGGAAATGAGTGGTATGTGCATTGCCAGCCTCACTCCAGGCCATTACATTTTAGTTAATGAAGACTGATAGTTCATCTTTCTCTGAATTGCAGTTCCAAGTTCTAGGGAGGGTGAATCAGCCCAGCCCACCTTGAGCTGAGCACCTCAGTCCACCCAGCCACGTCTGGGCTGTTTCCAGGTCAAGTACAAACAGTTGCTAGGGGTGCAGCCTTCTGGATGTGGTGGGAGGGCAGGTTACAGAAATGGGGGCTGGTGGACAGTGAAATGAGAGAGAACCTTCTAAATGTTTACTTTAGGAATAATCAAGTTTGACCTACTTGGTAAACCCTAATTTGTGAGGGTTAGTGACCTGCCATAGATGAAATAGCTAGTTGGTAGCAGAGGGTTGGCTAGAGCCCAAATCTTTTGACTCCTAGCACCATGCTCTTTGCAGGTCACTAAGCTGCCTACTAAAGTTATAAGGAAGCAAATAATTTCCCTGAGAAAAGCTCATACAGATTGTAGGACTTCCAGTGTGAAGAGTCACATATAAAAATAAGTATGATAAATGTCTATTTTGTCTATTTAACAGAAATACTTAAAAGAAACCAGTTGGAAAATTACAAAACTTACAGTAATAATTATTTAAAAATAAACCTATGAGAGGTACAAGGGTAGTGGTAGAATTCTTGCTTACCATGCGGGAGACCTGGGTTCAATTCCTGGCATATGCACTTCTCCACCCTCCCCCTGCCACCGCCCTCAGAAAAAAAAGCAACAAATGATGCTGCACTAATTGGATACTCACATGGAAAAAGAATGAAATGTGACTCCCCCCACCATACACTATATAAAATAAAATAAACCCATAGTTTTTTTTAAAGTAAAAAAAAAAAAAAAGCTTAAGAATTCTATTTCGGTAATAAAAAAAATAGGTAAATTATTTTGCTTAAGGTACATTAAAGTTTTCCTAAGCACATTTAAAGTGTCTCTTTCTTTACATGGTAATAGAATATTCTGTTTGAATGCAATGGCTTTCTTATCCTAAAAATCAGAATATTGTTAGAATTTTGAATACTGAGTAAGAATAAAACTTTTATATTCTAACTGAAGAAAGATTATGTAACTGAAGAAAACTTATGTTTCCTCACACAAAATAATTTAATAATTAGTGAAGGAAAATGGCTATCATATCTCCAACAGATTAGATCAGGAGGAATACCCATAACAACAATAAAACATTTGCCTCTCACCACGATTTGCTTTGATAGGTCTTACTTTATCCCTGAGCTAATGGGATTTTCATTAAAGGCCTCTAATTTAGACTTCAGGAAAAGTAAATCAGGGGATTCCCAGATTCTTGCCACTGTATTTTTTTGCTAAACTCAATCAATGCTAGCTTTACTCTCCCTAATGGTTTCTTAAAGATAGAGTCCATGGAATGACATGGATTCAAGAAAATAATTCTTTAGTAATTTGTTTTGTCAGCACCTGATTTTATTGCTAGAAGTATCTGGCTAGACATATCCTTACTCCAGTATTTCCATTTCCCTAGCCTTTGATTTTACCATAAAGCACTGATCATATGACAGTATTTGCTCATTCTAGAGGTATTACAATTTTGTATTTCCCTGAGAGGTTATAAGGAAGAGTATGGAAAAAAATCACTGCACTCTAAGCTCAGCAAACTTGGTGTCTGTATGTGCGATCCTAGGCAGGTTGTTCAACTCCTTGGAGTTTTACCCGCCTTGCATATGTTATCAAGGCTGTCGCTGAGAATAAAATGTTTATAAAGCCATTTGTACATTATCACATGCAGTGAAAACAGTAATGGTGTCTTATATTTACAGCATGAACCATTTTATGTGGGTGGGCAGCAAGGGCTGATTTGGACCAAAAGTCCTGAAAGAAAATTAGCCAAAGCCAATTGTTTTTAATTGTGAATTATTCAAACTTCTGCTTAACTGCCCATCATTAAACACATTCGAAATGGTTAGGCTTGGACAATCCATTGTAATCTGTCATGTGCCAGAGAATAAAGGCAACTCTGGTGTCTGGAGAAGGCATTCTTCCCATTGTGCAGCGTGGCAGCACATCTGCACTCCTTCCCTCCCCCGAATACCAGCCCCAGTGGCCTGCGGGCACAGGCAGGCCCATCTGTTCATAACACAGAGCTTGATCGACACAGACGGATCAGCCCACCGTGGACTTCCTGCAACTTCTAAATATTTAATGGTCTGGGTCTCCCTGACTTCGACATTTAGGGATAGAGGTGTATTTGTCAGCTGTACGAATACAGTGATTAAGCAAACGTAGAAATTGAACATAGAGAAACAACTCTAATGGTAAAGAATTATAGCAAAGATTCTTTTAAATTTTAGTTTTTAAAAAAGCCCTGGCGCAGGGAAGTGCCTTATATAGGACAGTATAGATGAGAGGACAAGGGCAGGGCCCCAGTTTTGATTGTTGTCTGCCTGCCAGGAACAGAGGTTGAGAGTTTTACAAACATTAATATGGCTATAGTAATAATAGATAACATAGTTTGTATATTATATGTGCAAATATTGTTATTACTTGTTTTATTTGATTTCCTTTTCTCAACTTCCAAATTTGTGACTTTCTTTACTTAGTTAAAATGAAACTAGAAAGGGTGGGGTTACTTTATGTCAATTACAGAGTCAGACTTGGGCTCACAGCATGTAAGTGGAAATATTTTTACTGAGATGCACACTTTGTCTTTTTATTTGAGTGAAGTAGATTTTGTTGAAAAAAAATTAGATGTAGTTGACCATCAATTAGTGTTCCAGGAAACAAACCCATTTTAAAACAAAGCATATTAGATCTGGTTACCATATAGCACAGAAGTCTGCAGTTTTGGAAATGGGACAGATGAGATGCATACTCTGAAATAGAAATATTTCTAGTAAAAGCATATGTATTGTGAATGGCACCCAAGGAATTTGTGTCCTTTTGTACAATATAAGTGTTTGATTAAATTTTATATTTGCTCATGTACATTCAATTCCAGTTTTTGTTTTTGAATTTTTTGTGTGTTTCAAGACCTAATTGTTCATTGTATGGTAAATGAGCAAAATGAGAAATGTATTCTTAAATATGTGATAATATTTTTAGATTCAGCAAAGTTTGAGTGAAACAAATCTCATCTTTAATCCTATCATACAGTTTCAAAGATGATTATATTTTTACTTAAAAATGGTAAAAAATATATATGATAAGAAAATTTGAACATATTTTAAAAATGAAAAGTTTCTAATTCTTTTCAAAGTTTGCCACTATTAGTAGATTTGTGTATGTTCTCCCAGGAAAAAAAAAAGTATATGCATTAATAGATATTTTACCTTTTTTTTTCCACAAAAGGGATTGCATTCTGTACTTAGTATAGATTAATGACTTTTCCATATTAGCACATATAGAATACTTCTGCCCTTTTAAACAATTGCATAGTATCATTTATATGTACTATAATTTACATAAGCAGTTCCCCCTACTGATGAGCATTTGTTTTCAGCTTTTTACAGACATGTTTTTTTTGAAATTTTGCTATAGTTAAAGTGATAGGTAAGTGCTTTTAAAAATATTTATTTTGTATAATCAGTAACCTTTCTTCAATATGGAAATATATATGTTGTAGACAATTTTAAAAAATGGGAAAAATAAAAACAGTAACATTCTGATATATTTGGTCCTGCCTTTTTTCTGTTTGTTTATATATATATATATATATATGCATATATTCTTGAGGTCCTACTGTTACATAATCCTGAGCCTTGCTTTTCCATTTTATGTCTTCCCAATTCTTTAAAAATTCTTGGTGAGTGCCATTTTTAATGATTGTGTAATATTGCACTACTACTTTGACTGATCTATGTGAAATTTAATAAATTTGTATTTCTTATTTTAGCTGGACCTCCATATACTTTGTATTTTGGTATTAAATTCTATGCAGAAGATCCATGTAAACTTAAAGAAGAAATAACCAGGTATAGTATTGACATTTCTTATGACCAGATGCATGTGTGGCATAAGCAAGGCTTTATTTAAAAAAATTAAAATTTGGTACAAACACTGAATGTGTTTCTACCTGTCTTTTGCTTTGCATCTCCTGTGAGGGTTAAATTTAAACCAACATTGTATAAACAGATCCGTGTCTGATGACGGATGTGTTTTGAGAAATGGCATGAGCTTGGGTGACATGGTAGATATTTACCTGTGCTGTGATGGGCTATTTCTGCATCATAATTGTTCAAGATGTCTTCAGCCTTTTGTATTTATATCAGAGTAGCCATTTAAACTGCCTAAAAGAATATGTGGGTACTTTATATAAGTATTTATTTATATGAATATAAATTTGGAAAATTGGTCTTTTCTTTTCACTCGGCTGAAGCTTAAATGTTGGTGTCCAGGTGTCTCATGTATATCTATAGGGAATGAAAGGATTATTGCTTTAGAATTTAGAAGAGAGAAAAAAGAACCTATGTTTTATAATGTATTACTTTACTTGTATCACCAGATATTTCCAGTTAAGGCAGAATTTCCTGTTGGTATTGGTATAATATTGTCGAAGTAGTCCATATTAACAAGTGAAAGTGGCTTATGAGGAGTGGACAGTGGTGTATGATTTAACTTATTCTACTGGTGACCTGACTGCAGGTGGTGGCAAATGCAAAAGTGTTTTCCTTAACTTAACTCTGAGTAGTTATTTTTTCCCAGTGAATCCAAAGATGGGCTTAAGTAAAACCTAATGCGTTATTACAAAATACTGAAATTCCTATCTTTAATAATTCAGGCTGCTTAGAGATTTATTACTACTCTGTCCTTTCATTTTTCCATTTGGACTTTCATTTGTCTTTATTCAGACCACCATACAAAAGAGTGAGAAGAGAGAAGGCAAATTGGGCCTGTTCTACCCTCTCTGAAGTACCATATTTAGACCTTTTTTTAAGAACCGTGCTTATATTTGCATCCACAACTTCTAGTCATGTTAGCAAGGACTTTGGAAAGCAGGAATGTCAGTTCAGGCTTTCGCAGAGCACACCTTTGTAGGGAAAAGAGCATTTGGATTGGGGAGATGTTCAAGAGAGCAGTGATGTTTAAATTGTGTGACTAATCTTTGCTTTGTAGTCTAGAAGGCTTTCTGAGTTCTGAGCTCTTGGGAAATCTGAGTCCAAGTGGTGCAAAAATACATTTATTTCTGTAATTCATTAGGGAATTGCAAGGGGGCATTATATTAAAATACAATGAAAGTCCTTGATGTTCAGGTTGTATGTAACCTCTTTGTGCCTCAGTTTCAACAGTTGTAAAATTAGAGACATACCTTTCTTGTTAGGTCTTTCTAAGCATGAAATATAATGATATTTATAAAGCTCTTACAATTGTGTTTACCCTGTAGTAAGTGCTTGATAAATCTCAACACTTATTTCCTTCTCTCCTTGTCCTGGCAGTGCAGTAGAGTTACATCTTAAATGGGAATAAGGCTCCAAAAAATAATAGTATTAAGAAGGTGGAAAAAGACCAGTGCCTTATCAGGCATTATTTCACCTCTGGTTACCAAATGTTAATGATACCTATATGATACTCCACAATTTATTTAAATTTAACTCTGCCTTTGTGGATGGAGACCCAGCTCATTTCCATTTTAATTTTTTATATTATAGATAATTCTGCAGTGAATATTCTCATACAGTCTCATGGTACTGGAGGCAGTGTCCCAGAGGGACACTATATTTAAGGAAAAGACTATAGGTGACTGGGATACACAAGAAAATTAAATTTCAGATTATGAAAAAATAAAATTTTACAATATTTATATAAATATATAATTTACAAATCAACTTGGAGTATCTATTATGAGTTGTAAAATGTTTTTTCAAATAAATGAAGTCAGAATTATCTGAAGTCATATATTCTAACCTTCACCCTGCATGACTGCAGGCCTCTTAAACAGTTTTAAATGATAAAGCTTACTGCCTTGCAAAGTATAAGAAATTCAATAAGAAATCTCTGGAACTTCTAACATCAATACTAGGTTTTCTTTCTATATCTGTATGGAATGGATCTAATCTCTCTTCTTTCTATCAGCCCTTTAAGTCATGAGATTTGTTAAACTTATTTTGAATTTTGATTCAAAATATTGTGATATTCTTCCATGTATTACATGTCATGTATAGCTCTGTATTCCCTGCAAATTTGATAATAAAATATGTATTGGTTAAGCAGACTGGCTTTGAATCAGACAGACCAAGATTTGCATTCTTGCTCTGTCATTCACTAGTATAACCTTGAGATTGCATGACCTTTTTTTGTATGCTGTATGGTGGGCTCACATTTCATTCTTTTTCCATGTGACTATCCCATTAGTGCAGTACCATGTGTTGAATTTTTTTTTTGGGGGGGGGGCGGCGGTGGGGAAATGCACGGGTTGGGAATTGAACCCGAGGCTCCTGCAAAGCAGGTGAGAATTCTACCACTGAGCTGCCCTTTCACCCCCTGCATGACCTTTTACTATCTCAATTTTCTTATCTGTAAAATGGAATTATAATATTTCTTCAAAAAGATGGCAGGCGGAATATATCGGATCAGAAATGCAAAGTATGTACTATGATGCAAAAATGGTGCGTGATCAGTAAATGACAGGGTTAACTAAAATGGAAATAATGATTGTTATTTTATATTTTCAAGGTATTGGGAAAGCATAAGAGAGAAAAAGATAACTTTGAGTCCTGATATAGGTCTTCTGGGTTTAAGTCAATCCATTAATCAGAACTTTATGAGTGTAGCTGTTCATTTAACTATGCATCTTTTAACTGCCTGCTGACCTCTAGCCTGCATTTCTTGAATTTGTGTATAATGGCAGAATTCACTAATTCATTCATTCATTCATTCAGTACTTGTATGGAGTTCTGCTATAATCCATACAGAGCACTGAGTACAGAGAAAATTCATTCAGTAGTGACCAAAAACAGATAGGGTTTCATTCCTCTTGCAGAGAGAATCTATCAGTTGCCTTGAGAAATAATGTTAGGTCCAAATGATTTGTTCATTATGAACACTTTTTAGTATTTAAAATCAGGTGCTTGAACTTTTAGTTTGTTTTAAAAATATTTTCTCGTGTTTTGTTGGGGATTGACATCAAGCTCACCAATTACTATAGCGGTTTTTGTAATCCATATTCTTCTCTTTTTGAAGAGGTGCCTGTTTTAACTTCTTTAGTAGGGGAGCGACCTTCAGTTATGCATTCACTTCCTGTGTCCCTTTCTCCTTCTTTGTTAAGTGGCAATAATGGTCCTTATCTACCTCAGAGTTGAGGTGAGGGTCACGTTCCATTATAGACACAAAGGAATTTGTGAACCTTGAAGAGCTGTACAAATGTGAGGTGAATATTAATGTTTTTGCTTGTTTGTTTTTTAAATTTCTGAGGTAAAAGAAGTCTGTTTCTTCCTCTTGAGAATTTTTGGAGACTTCTACTATTATGCTTTGTTGTAAGCAATACCTGTTTTTTTTTCCACATTATTCAGTATCATGTTGTTATTTAAGCATTTCTCTCTGTCCCTCACATTTGAATTTTAACCAAACTGATTAGACGCCTATCAAATGCTGTGTTTGTTCTCTTTCTTTGTTCTCTTTCTAGACAGCCCTGCTCCTTGTTATCTTCTGTATTATAGAAACTCTCCTCTTAGATTCTTTTATTTCACATTCAGTTGGCACCAGAAGTCAAAGTTCTACCTGTCCCCATGTCTTCAGTTTCCTAACCATGGTTTCCAGTCATTGGAAGGTGCAGTTCAGGTGTCTTTGGTAGGTGCATTCTTGGGGGGTATTTGGCAGGTGAATCTTTGGAGACTTCTGTTTTGGGCTTCTGAATGAGCAGGGAGAGTCTCTGCCCCTTCTTTAAATAAATCTTCTCCTTTGCCCACCCGTTTTTCCTCCAATATTTGCCAAATTGTTAATGATCTTCAGCAATTTGTCTATCTTTGTTGTCAATTCAGCTGTTTTCATTAGATAAACAGGAGGGAGGCCAGGATTGCACACCCCTTGCTCATGTTGTACTGGCTGTAGTGTTGTGATAAGTATGGATAGCGTGCAAGAATTAGTGCTTCTCTTTCTGGCCTCAAAATCTAGCTCAGAAACAGAGCTTACACACCAGTGTGTTAATATATATACAGAATAACCAGTAATTGCTTTTCTGAAGCCTCTACTTTGCATGAGTAGAAGAAGCCTCTATGTTAAGTGGCTCATTTTTAAGCAGCATTTTTTTTCTCCTGGCAGGGTGCAATATAACAAGGGTCACAATATAATTTATTGTCTGGCTCTTTGGAGAATGAGGACAGCTATTAATAATCATGCCTGTATAATAGGCACAAGTGGAAGGGTCCCAGACACCTGGGTTGTAGATTCACTCTAATTATAACTAGAGATAACCAGTGGCTCAGCATCCAATTATAATTTTAACCAGAATGACATAGAAGGAAAGATCTGGCAACTCTAAATCTCTGATTTAAATAAAATATTGCCTTGTACTCTAAGTCCCATAAAATTGACAAATGAGTTATATATAATTTGTAATCATCCCTGAGATACTGTAAAATGTTTGTTTAGTATATAAAATATGATTTTACTTTATCATAAAATTGTCTTATGTGAAACTAATAAGATGTTTGCTGTTATAAAGATTAATCAAATTCTTAGTTAAAAATAATTTGCTTGCCTTTTTTGATTTTAGTGGGCTTTTTGATGCAGTGACATGAAGGTCTCTGGTATCTTTAAAAGACTGCCAAGGAAAGTTTGAACAGATGCCCTTTTTCCTTTTTCTAAATGAATCTCTTAGAGGGCAAAGAATATTCACTTTTTTTCCCCATTTCCATCCATCTGTCTGTTTGTTCACCCGTATGTCCATCCTTCAAGTCAACAAATATTTATTTAGCAGCTACTATGTGCTGTCCCCTATATAGTGAGAATCCAGCCACCAATGGGATATGATCCGTGTTTCTTTGTTTTTCTATGTTTCAACCCAGTCTTTATTTCTTCAGCTCTTGCTGTTTCTCTTTCCCTTTCCCTTTTTTCTCTTTGAAGTAAACTCCTGTGGGACTGGGTCCTTCAGTTTCTGTATTCAGCAAGGGCTTTGACTATATCCAGCCAGATGTTATAAAAGCCTTAGTACAGGAAGACAAATATGCATCTGTGACTCATTTCTTAAGAAAACACTTTAGGGAAAGAAACTCCAAGTTAACATTAGAAAGGAAGGTATATCTGAATCTGTGTTTCCAGTTAGCAGCAGTAATTCTAGTAAAATGTCTATGAGTTTTGCATTTAAGTTCTCCTAATGTCACTTTACTATGCCTTTCTGATCTCTAAGATGAGCACTGATGATCATTACAAAGTGAATATGGGGTACAAAATGAGGCATGAACATTCAGGGATCTGCAGATAGTTAGTAGGGCTAGAAAAGTGAGGGCAAGTTTGGGGGAAAGGGGGATGTCCAGTGGCGAAAGTCAAAGAGTAAGCAAAAGTCCTATAAGCTATTATTGTAAGGAGTTTGAACTTTATCCTGAAGGCAAATGGAAACTTTTTAAGGTATTATTATTAAGGGAGTGAGGTGATCCTATTTACCTCTTGAGAATTCTGTTTACCTCTTGGGAAGATTATTTGAAAGGGATGGAAGTATGAGAGCTGGAAGAGGAGTTAAGACCAGTTAAGAAACAGTTTTAGAAATCCAGGGATCATAAACGGCCTAGGGAATGGAGAGAAGTATATGGATTCTGGAGGTTTAAGACTTAGAAACAGCATATTTTGTGGTTGAATGTTGGTAGAAAAGGATGGCAGGGATAGTTGTGCATTGTTCCCAGGTTTCTCTGACTTGGGCGTATAGAGGATTGTGGTACCATTTACTGTAATGGAGAGTGGGGAAACACAGGGCGTTGGGCAGGTTTTCATTCTGGTCTGATGGTTGCAATCAAGGTTCGTATCAGTCTTCTAGAAATAATCATTGTAGTATCTAACCATTTGCATGTCCTCACTAGGAGCTTTGTTGAGAGCATTTGGAGAAAAGAAGCTTATGGTTTTTAACATTCATTTCCTTTGCGTTTCTGTGTCCCTCCCAATGACATAAAGAGTCATCTTGCAAAGACAGAGAAATCATAAAAGGACAGCCTGAAGTGTGTGAGTGTGGTGTGTGTGTGTGTGTATTCACATGTGTGCATGTGTGTGTATTCACATGTGGCCATGGTGCAAAGGATGGTCTGGACAGTTCATTGTCTTAGTTTATAACCTCTGGCCTTTCTTACCCGTTGGCAAAAATTCTGAAGATTAAATAAAAGCTAGTAAAGTTGCAAACTTCCTGTTTGAGACAATCTAGGGTCAGATTGCCTGGATTCCATTTCTGGCTCTGACAGTTGTATGAGATATTGGAAAAATTACTTTGTCTCTTTGTGTTTCAGTTTCCTTATCTGCAAAATAGAGATGATAATAGTAATGACCTCATTTTTAAGGCTTACCTAAGTTATTATACGAAAAATACTTAGAAGGAGTTACTATGTTTATAATGTTTAGAACAGTGCTTGGCACTATTAAAACAGCTTTACTGTAGGCAAAAGAAAAAAAAGTGCAGATAATGACAGGGTCGTAATAAGTGGAAGGATTGATGGTGTTATATCACAATGACCTTTTCATCTCAGATATATGGTTTTAGAGCCTACAAGTAATGTATATAATGTACATTGGGTCCTTGTGATTTGTTCCATGAAGCAAGAGCATGCTGTATTAGTAGTGGTGGTAGTAGCAGTGCAATTGAAATTTAGCTTATATTTAACCTTCACATTAACCCTGTGAGCTAGAGGCTGCCATTGTCCCAATTTTGTAGGTGAGAAGACTGGCTGTTAGAGAGGGAAAACATCAGCTCAGAGCAAACAGAGCTAGTGAGTAGTGAGCTGGGATGCAAGCCCAGCCTCGAGCCTCCAGTGGTCTGAACCACTACCCTGTATTGCCTCTGTACGGTATGTTTAAGCAGTTTCTGTTCACTCAAAGTCCCTTCAGAAAGGAGTAGAGAGTGGCTATATTTTCCTTAAAGGTGTTTGGAGGTTACCTGTACCATCAGGGTCTGAAATATCAAGTGTACATAGTACAAGATAACATTAATCTCTTTTTTTCCATTTGTTTTTTAGATATCAGTTTTTCTTGCAGGTGAAGCAAGATGTCCTTCAGGGCCGGCTGCCCTGTCCCATCAACACCGCCGCTCAGCTGGGAGCCTACGCCATCCAGTGTAAGTTCTATTCAAGTATTCTTACTTCAGAAATATCTGGAGAAAAATATTTGAATTTTTATTTCAAGTGAGTTTATGTGCTAATACTCTTCTTATCAAATTACACTTTGTTAAAAAAAGAGTTAAGTTTAGTCATAATTCAAGTTTTAATCAGTGTCACTTCAGAAGAGGTAAAGATGGAACCCATAAAATAAGGGTTCCATAGGTTTATCCTAGGTGTATGGAGTTTTAGTGGCAGGAATAGCATGGATTCTTGATTAAGTGGAGGTCCTGAAGCTCTGTTCTGCTTTACGTCCCCTGCCCCCACCCTGCCAGCTGTTCGGTCTCTAAGAGCATACTGGTTCTGTGGGGCTGTGGTGGAAACTGCATGTGGTCAGGTACACACGCCAGGCTCAGAGTGTAGCACACCTTGGGCCCTCAGCACTCTTTAGCTCATCCATGGGGTGCCTTGTCATTTTGGAAACTAAAGTTGAGAGTATTTCCACTAATAATTACTGAGCCCCTTCTGAGAATCCAGCTAGGTTAGGGGAAAATGAGACAGCATGGTCCTCGCCCTTGTGGCCTTTGCAGACCAGAAATGATCTAGAAAAAACATACTAGGAAAGATGTCACATAGATGAATTGGTTTGGGTCTTGGAAGATGGATTAATGTATGAAGGAATATTTATAAGAGTACGTAGTGAGGAGATTGTGGGAAGATAAAGTGGGAAGCTTCGGGCATCAGCCCCTCTATGAGAACAACTATTAAACAGGCAGGAACTGTCTGAATCAACTAATTTGACACTCTGGAGTCCAGGAGAACACTCATCCAGGGAAGAGTGGGAGGAAGAGGTGAAGAGGTTAGTAAATTATGGTAATTCAAGTGGATTGCTCTCCCCTTGGGGCTGTTACTCGTACCTATCCCCTGCTCTTACAGCAGAGAGAAGTGGAATCTGGCCCATCATAGGTCTTGCTGGTGCCAGAAAGGGACATAAAAATCCACTTTCCCAGGATCCAGGGAGGCCATGGCTCCTTGGCTTTTGATTAGTGACTTTAGATCATATAGGGTTCTAGTTTTGAAGGTGGCCATTGTTCGAACCCATCCTGGAAAAAGATGACAGAAGAAGCTTTCTAAAGATGGCATTGCTTCTTCAGAGTTGTAGAGGACAGTCAAAGGTTTGCATTTGCTGGGCCAGTCAAGAAAGTACAGCTTACAAGAAAGTACAACTTAGCAAAGACATGAATATGCATAACCAAGAAGCTCACAGAACAACAAATAGGATAAATTTGAAGGGAAATATGCCACATGACATACTAATCAAACTGCTGAATGCAGAGTACAAGGAGAGCTTTATGAAAGCTGTAAAAGAAAAGCGACATGTTATGTACAAGGAGTCTCAGTTAGATAAAGTTCTGATTTCTCTTTGGAAACCATGGAGGCAAGAAGGCAGTGGGTTGAAATAAAGTGCTTAAAGAAAAAAATTATCAACCAAGACTTATTATATCCTGTAAAACTTTCAAAAATGAGGAAGAGATAAACAAAAGCTGATGGAGTTCATCACTGTTCCTGTCGTACACAAATGCTAAAGGGAGTTCTTCACAATGAAAGTAAGGGACACTAGACAGTTGATCAGAGAGCATAAAGAAATGAAGACCTCTGGGAAAGGTAACCATTTGGATAAGTACACATGCCAGTACTACTGTGTGTTTTTTTGTATGTAACCCACTTCTTATTTCCTACAGGGGCTAAAGTGCAGATGCACAAAGTAAGGCTAAATCTATGTTTTGGACATACAGTGTACAATGATGTAATTCGTACCTGGTACAAATAAAGGTGGGGGCATGGGAGTGTATAGGGAAAATATATTTATATGCTACTAAAGTCAAAATGGTTTGATGGTTGGGTTCAGGTATCAACTTGGCCCGATGATGGTGCCTAGTTGTCTGGTCAAGCAAACACTGGCCTAACCATTACTGCAAGGATATTTTGTGGCTGGTTGATAAACCAGAATGCTGACTTATTAAATTATC
>PVIY010045043.1:0-19344 GCA_004026745.1 Myrmecophaga tridactyla | reverse complement strand
TACCTGCTGTGTTTCTCTACTATAAAGATAAAAATTTTCCCTATGTTCCATGCATTCGAAGACAGCCCCTAAGTCCAGTTCACACTCAATGAGAAGGAATTAAATTTTACCTCTTAGTCAAAAGAGTATGAAGTAATTTGCGATTTGTTAAAACCAGCACAGTTGATTAATAAACATTTGGGGGGAGATACTTTGAGACTGCAAATATGCTGTTTTTCCTTAAAATTTTGCCCACCAATTTTAGCATTCATCAGTGGATCTTGCCTCAAGCAGGAATTCTTTTTAATACAAGTTTGCTTTAATGGGATATATGGGTATATTTTAAATAAATTACCATATAATATCATATCAATTAAGAAACTAATTTTAGTGTTTACTAAATATCTGAAGTGTAATTAGTGCACTCATTAATATCCTTCACTTATTACATCAGGACCCAGTGAGCTTGTGGAGGTGGTCCTCCAACTTTAGTGTACATTCTGGTCATCTGCGGAGCTTGTTAGAAGTGCAGACACTTGGGCCACACCTGTTTTTGCTGAACATGGACATCATGTAGCACAAATATAAGTGGATAAGAGTCTCAAAGATTATTTGGAAGAACACACATTTTTCTCAATGAAAAACTAGTCAATGGCAGCGTATAAAATAAATAGCATTTCCAGTATTCGGATACACACTTTCTGAAAGTAGATGTGATCCCACCCCTCAAATGGTTAGTAAGTAACAGAACTGCAATATGGTAAATGGTTTAGAGGAGACACAAAAGTGTGTAAGTCCTGGCTCTGACCCAGAGTTGCTCACCGTTGGTTTGAAAGATAAACAACTAATTCATTAACTGTTTAATATTTTTCAGAGGGTCATAGAAAGGAGAGAATATGGGAAAGCTGGAGAAATTAGAAGAGGTGACTTGAAGGAAGGATACTTAAAGATGTAATTAGCAGAGGGTGGGGGGGGAGACAGAATTTTAAGAGGAGGGAAGAGTCTCCTCTAGATGTCACAGATCCATACCAGGGACAGAGAGATGGGTGGATGAATGAGGTCTGTTTGGGAGAACATTGAATGCCAGACAATGAAAACGTGAACTTCATGTGGATTCAGTAAGGGAGCAGCCTGATAGCAGGGTGCCTTGGGAAAACCAATCAATTTTTCACCTCTCAGCAAACTCTCATATGATTCGCTGCAGGTGAGGTTACCCAAATAATGCTGGATGATATGGAGACTCTAAATGATCTTGGTAATGTTTGGAAATGGACAGAGGTGAAGGTAGCACATCAATGTGAGAATAATTAACAGTGCTAAATGGTCTGTGAATGTGGTGGAAAGGGGACATTTAGAGTCACGTATGTCACCAAAAGAAAAGTTGAAAGTTAAAACATGGGAATATGTAACAGTGAAGCTTATGTGGACAATGCCTGTAATTAACTGTACAAATATTATAAATTCTTTCATGAAACAGAACAATGTGTGACACTATTACAAGGAGTTAATAATAGAGGGGTAAATGGAAAAAAGTGCACCTATTGTAAACTGTGGAATAGAGTAAACAGTGATATTTTAATACTCTTTCATCAACAGTAACAAATGTACTACACCATTACTATGGGTCAGTAATATGGGAATAAGAGGTATGGGAGGATTCGGGTTTTCTTTTTTATTTTTATTTCTTTTATGGAGTAATGAAAATGTTCCCAAATCAATCATGGGTTTGTAGGCACAATTATGCAATGATATGATGCTATGAGTCAGTTACTGTACACTTCAGATGGCTTGCATAGCGTGAGAACATGTCTCAGTAAAACTGCACTAAAATATTATGTTGGCAAATGGGAAAAAAAAATGGAAAGAACCAAAAAGAATGACACTAAATAGAACAAATCCAAGTGAGTACACATAAAGAACAGATAAAATCACCCACAAAATATAATGGGACTGCAAAGGGTTCTAGGCCATGACATAAATTTATAAAGCAATTTTAAATGAATTACCTGACCTTGATTGTCATGCGGGGCTCTTGAATCAGTTAGTATCTTCATTTACCTTTGAGGAAATTCAAGCTCACAGACTGTTAGTGAATTGTCCAGGAAAAGAGTTGGCAGAGCCATGTTTTTTAAGTTCACATCCAGTAGGAATCATTGAACTATGTAGCATGACTGTGTATGTACATTTATCTACATGTATCTATATACATGTGTGTGGGTTTGTGTGGGTGTATGTGCATGTATGAATGCATATATATATAAATGTTTTATTTTACTTAACAACATTATATATACACATACTCTCTCTTTCTCTTTCTCTACATATATATGTGTATTTTATATATATATTTATATACTTAGTTGTTAAGTAAATAAAATGACTTCCTTCATTGGGCATTGCTGGGAGACACCCCTTTCTGGGGAAGGATTTTCCAGAAGACAAAAACAATTGACTGCAGGTGCTTTCCAAGAAATTGGAACAATAGAATGTACGCTATGGACTGCAGACAGACAATACCTGGTGATAATCCAGTTTCAGTCCAGGACAGGGAGAGTACCAGAATGGACTGCACACCATGCTAGCCAATGTATATCTGCTCCCCACTCTGTAAGACCCCCGTATGTAGAACAGGAACTTAGCTAGTCAGAACATTTTTGTGCTTGCTTCTTCTTTTACCTGAAATGAGCTACTCTTTTCTCATTCCTCAGAGAAGATTCTTTCTATTTTCTGAATGGAATGCAGCCCAATTTGTGAATTGCTCAGTAAAGCCATGAGATCATAAATCCTGAGTCCCTAGCCTTTTGGTACAGTCCACAGTTCCACTTTTGCTATTGCTGGTCTCTTTGGCCTGTGCACAAAGTAAGAGGTGACAAGATAAAGATGGGATTCTTCAACTCTAAAAACTTCAATTCTCCACCTCTTGCACCCTGGCATACTACATGTTCAAAAAGTAAGGTGCTGGGCACCTAGGGTGTTACATAAGATTCTACAAAGGTTCCATGTACTAGGGTAACTTGCCAGAAAACTACAACCTCCAGATGGGTCCCTGGACCAGATAAGTTCTGAAATGCAGAGGGGCCAGCCTTTTCAGAACATCAACTAGTTCATCCCCCTATCTCATATTATCAGCAGCCCTTCCAACATGAAAAAGTTAGAATGGGAATAGCATAAATACCCCTAAAGAGTGAGAGAAAGATCAAAGGTGATGGTGGAGTTATCCAGAGAAGGTAGCGTTTACACATCGGTTTGATTGCTGAATCATTATATTGATATTTCTTTTAATCTCCAGTATCTCAGAGCAGCTAGAAGTAAAAACCTAAAATTGTAGAATTGTAACCCATACCGGGTTCTGAAATCTGTTCTACAACTAATTGTTGCAATGTGCTTGGAAATGTATTGTTTTGTAAATATGTTATTTTTCACAAAAAAAGAAAAACCAGTCGATTGTGATGATTAAAAAAAGACTAAAAAAAATGCTAAGCTGATCATCTTCATATCTATATCTCTGTTCAAATAACTATAAATTTGATGGAGTTTTTTTATCAGTATCATGCTACATTTGTAAATTAATTGATATAATTTTGATGTGATATTAGTATGCTTTGCAACAGTTCCCATAAAATAGAAACGATCTCTTTCTGAAAAAAAAATGGGGGTGCATGGGTAGTTCAGTGGTAGAATTCTTGCCTGCCATACAAGAGACCTGGGTTTGATTCCTGGCCCATGCACTTCCCCAAAAAACAAACAAACAAATAAAGAAAAGAAAATTCAACAAACAGTGCTGCAATACCAGGATACTCACATGGAAAAAGAATGAAATGTGACCCCTGCCATATAGCATACAAAAAAAAAAAAGTAAGGAACTGGAAGCTATGCCTATCTAAAGAAATGTCAAAATCTCACCAAGGGCAACCTATAGTTGCAATGGCCATTACAGAGAATGCTCCAATTAGACAAACTTACTCATCTCAAAAATGCATTAAAGTAAAAGGCTCCCCAATTAAACAGGTCAAATGAAATGCCTATTTTAACTGTTATTCCAAGTCTACTAAGAAGCTTCAAGACTCTAAAATAGTTTATATAAACTAGTGAGTTTTGTATTTCCATTTTTCTGTGTTTTTATGTCTGATTTATGGCTAAAAAATATTTGATTGAAGCTGTAACGCTGTTTGTCTGGAGTTTGATGTATGATATTTTCCTGCCTCTGGATGCTACTACTGAATTAACTTATAAAACTTCTTAAGAGAGCTCTATTCAAATTGGCATAAAGATAAATAAGTACTTATATAAAAATACTACTAATGCCCTAGAAATTAAGAAAACCAAACAATTTTGAAAAATTCAGGTTCACATAATTCAGATAAAACTTGGACAAAAGGGGCTGGTTTAATAATGCTATTTAAATATAAAACAGCTGTATCTTCTGAGTTATCAATGTTAAGCACAATACAAGCATACAATTTTATTTAACTTTTGCATGTTCTTCCTAAATTTATACCGGTTTACTAATCAAAGAAGCTAGCATTTTACCTATTAGATATTAAAAATGGTGAAAAATATAACTTTGTTTTTAACCAAATTGAGTTGTAACTCTGACAAACTTTATTTAAAGAGTAATTGTATTTTGTAAGATATTGTCTTGAAGACAGTTTCCAAGATCTTTTTGGTAACAAATATATAAGATATGCAGGATGTATTTCTGTCAAGGAAAATGTGAGCAATTTGGGAGCAGTGCAACAGTGAATCAGTGGCAGAATTCTCGCCTGCCATGCCAGAGACCTGGGTTCAATTCCTGGAGCCTGCCCATGCCAGGAAAAAAAAAGTGAACAGTTTTTTATTAAGGTAAAATGACTGATTGTTACAGAATGAGAAATAAGAACATGTAGGGCAAAATCTGAATGAATAGAGAAAGTTGTAAAAGGTTTGTGGAAAATGAATTTTGTCACAGTCAAAGATAGCTAAGGTTTGATAAGTTTATAAGATTGTAAAGAGTTTTCTTATCAGACAGTATTTCATGAAAAACTAAAATTGTGTTTTCTAGCTGTTAAAATGACAATGTTTCCTTGGATTAATGGTCTGTCCTTAGAAGGTTGGAACAGGTTTTTCTTAGACACTTGAGAAATCTGCATATAGAAGGCAGAGATTCTGTATCTCGATTCTGTATCTTGATTATCAGAATAATCTCTTCTGATTTACATTGACCTTGTCATCTTTTACTGTTTTAGAGAACACAGTTTCTCACTTGTGAAAGAACTCTTGTTTTGCTTTGTTTTGTTTACAATCATGTTAACTTCTCTCTTTTTAAAATCTCTTATTGTCACTTGGATTAAACAGGGAGCCCAATTTTGTTTCACAATGATCCATGATCTTTTTTAACAAAATGTTCAAACTTTTGACAACTTGTGACATTCTGTCTTTCCCAAATCAAACCCTAAATGATGTCACCTTGATCTCAAACTGTCTTTAGGATTTTTCAGAGGGCTGCTGGAAATCACAAATGATATTTCCTTTCACCATGTAAAAAGTGAAGTGCTGAAATGAGTAAGATTTATCTGATGTTATGAGTTGAATAGAAAATGTCAAATTTTCTATTTTTTCAAAAAAAATGTTAGAAAAGGATTTCTAACCTTCTGCTGGTTAAATTTGTATGGGTAAAATGTTATTAATATAAACACTTCAGAAATTCTATGAAGTTCCTAGAGATTTATCAAGGTCCTTACTGGCTAACAGTTGTCCGAGTACTGACCTTCCTGATAGTAGAAAACAATAGCATTATTGGTTATAATTTCAATTATTCTTAAAATAATGTTTTCAGTGAACGCTCATCAGATCATTCACTTTTTTTTTAATTCATTCATTTATTTATTTATTTTTTAACAGGAGCAGGCACCAGGAACCAAACCTGGTTCTCCAGTATAACAGGTGAGAACTCTGCCATCGAGTCACCATTGCCCACCCAGATCATTCACTTTTGTAAAACAGCAATAATTTAACCATGGCCATTTTAAGTCTTTTGTCATCTACAGATGTTTTTTTGTTTTTTCTTAACTTGCAATCAGCTGCAGACCAGAGTGCTTCATCTTAAATAAAAAGGACTACCTCAGAAACCCATTGGAAAGACTGCACTAAGCAGGGCTGGGACGCAGGTCTCTATTCACATTGCTTAAGTAACTTTGAAACCACATCACTGGACTGAGTCAGGACCTCCAGAATTTCAAAGAAGCCAATGGGTCATGAGATTGCTGACACAAGGTCAAATAGAGCCGTGACTGATTACCTAGGACTGAATGAACTGAAAACGAATGATTTGGTTTTGTTTGGATTTTTGCTCATGTTTTCACATTCTATTTTCTAGATACATGGAATCCTTTTCTCTTTTCCCTTAAGCTATCTAAAATTCATAAATCATTCATTCTTTTCTCCCTGCCTGATCCTACCAGAATTCAAAAAATCTCATTGAGTATTTTTATTTTTATGTCAAGATCATTATTTGCACAGGTTCAGTTAGAATATTCCTTCTTATAAGAGGGATGTTATTGGAGACACTGGGTATATAACTACAGCTTTGACTAGAATGATGATCATTTGATCAGATATGACCAGAGACTTTTAACAAAGTAATGTTGACTTTATGGAGTCAGTGTTTATAAAACCCCTTGAAAAAACTGATTTTGAAACTTAGGTTCCAGGGTCCCCAGCCTTACAGCTCAGTAAAGAAGATTACTTTTTGGCAGGCATAGGAAACATTTGCTGCTTTGGAAGTCTCAAGAATGAGCAATTCAACCAAATCTATAGGTATACAGGTAAAATCTGGTGTCAAGTTATTGACTTTGCTTCCTGGCCTAGAGAAGCTTTTAAAAATCCAATGGGGGTGATGGGGTGCATGGGTGTTTCGGTGGCAGAATGCTCATCTTCCATGCAGAATGCTTACCTTCCATGCGGGAGACTTGGGTTCAATTCCTAGACCATGCACCCCACCGAAAAAAAAAAATTCAATGGGAATTTCCTCATGAAGGCTACCTGCCAAGCTAACTTAAATGGTAAACCAGCATTCTTGCTGCACCTGTGTAAATAATCAGGCCAGAAATGCGGACCTTGTTTTGGGGATTATTGTTTGGCCAGAAGGAGAACAATTGCGTATTTCAATAGAAAACTATACCACACCCCTATGGGTTATCAGATTCTGCTCCTGATCATTGTCTGGTATATTTTGCATCCCCTTGTAAGCTACAGATAACTGCATGATTTTGTTACCTACCTGCAAATTGGACTGGATCCTGGGACCTTGCATATATTGTCTACCCTAGATGTCAGTCAAAAAGCTAACAGGATCTTTCATACATCCGGGCTCAACCTGGCAAATGATGGTTAATTTGCCCAATCAGGTTTCCCCCAGAATACAGGATACACCTCTTTCAGTCATACCATCACACCCTCCCTAGGAAATCTGACCTCAGGTGAGCCATTATAAATACATCCAAGGTTATTAAACAGATTTACCACCACCTTCAATGTTCTCCAGGCCCTGCAGGCTGAAGTAGACAGCATAGCTAAACCTTCTGACAAAAGAGATGGACTCTGGATACCTGGACTGCCCATAAGCCATGTTGCATTTACGTGAAAAAGTCTGATTCAGTGATAATTAACCTGGTCCTAATATTTTAAAGGACCAAGTTAAGGTGTTTCATGGTATCAGTCAGGCTTAACCATTCACATGGACAAACCTATTTTCTGACCAAGCATCTTTGTTTAATGGAATATGGGGACAAACTAGTATGCTTAAGATTTATGTCTTCACAGTTTTTATGTCTTATACAAACTGTGTTTCAGTATTCTGTTCAAATTCCCTCTCACCCTCAAGAGAGATGGTTGCTTTTAATACAACTAATCAAATGGAAAATGAGATAGAGGTGGGATAATCCATAATGGACCAACATTAAAATAAAAAATAAAAATGTTATACCCTGACTCAGAGAGAGGGCTGCACCTGTAGTCCACTCAACTGAGTAAGTAACTCCACTTCAGATGTCATTGAACAGCCACCCAACTAACCTCACTGCAATCAAAAAAGGAAAATGAAGAGTAACAATGGAAAAAAGTGAATGGCTGAGCTCCCTAAACTGCTTGACAGTTGAGGACTGGACAGTTTTGGTCAAGTTTTCAATTAGATCACTGGGAAAATGACCAAAAATGAGGGTGGTAGGGTGGGGTGGGGTCTGTTAAGTAAGATAAATTGGCCACCTGCCTTGGGTGTTGTCAGTAGGGACCCCTGCCCAAGAAAGGATTTTTCAGAAGACAAAAATGATTGATCTGTAAGAGTACTCTGAGAAAGTGGAACAATGGAACATATTCTTCAGGACTGCAAATACACAACCTTTGGTGATAGTTTTGGTCCAATAGAGTTAGCTTATAAGACTCTGTATTTGCCCCTCACCTTATAAGAGCCCCCAACCATCCAAGTGCAGTGGAACCAAATGCCAGACAATCGCTACATCCTCCGGCTTGCTTCCCAGTTTACCCTGTTTAAGTTCCCCTTTTCCACTTCTCCAGTGGAGCTCTCTTCTTTCTACTTTCTGAATGGGATCCTGTCTGATTCATGGATTGCTCAATAAAGCTGAGATTCTAAATTGCGCGAAAAGTTTTTCTCTTTACAGTGTGTATGTTTGTGTACGCCATATATATGGTATATACATGCTTGAAAGAAAAAGGAAATCCTCCCTTCTTTTCCCTGTCCTTCCTTTTCACTTTTCCCTTAAAATAACAGGAACAAAAATAAACACATATAACAATGGTATCCAATATATAGTAGCTTAAGAGCAAATATTCAACCAAATTATCAACAGCATCCTGCCTTAAGTACGTAGATGCCTCTTGCTCTCTCAATTTGGCCAAGCCTATTGCAAAGAATCCTAGGAATTATCTTGTTTATGATATATCCACTCTCCACGTCCCTCACATTCTAAATCCCTTGTCCCCTAGGGAGATGGCAGGAAGTCATCCCTGCAGGGGAGGAAAGGCTTGGGAGGACAGCTGTATCTTGCAGAAATGAACCAATGAAAATGAGATTGGATGTTTTCTGCAATAGATTTTGTAGGGGCGAATGGGAGGATGAGTACAATTAGTGCAACTGCAAGCAACTCAGGACTTCCGGCTAGTTTTCTCATAAAACGCTCCACAGGTGCCCCCACCTTCTCCGTGTCCCTTCTCGCCAACAAGTGGTCAGCTGTGAGCTTGCCTGCATCTGCAGAGAGAATGAAGGTCACCACTTAATAAGCTCCTTCTTGGTGGAGCTGCTGTCACAGGAAAATGGTCAGTATTTATTTTAATAACAGATACGTTCAGTTCCAATAGCGTCTGACACTGGGCACACTACTTCTCTCTTTTGAGCTCTATAGTCTAATAAATATGTATCATCTCTAACAGAAAGTACTGTGGTGAAACTCCCACCCCAAAAAGACAACATCCAGGAGGTGCTGTGCCCGCTGCTATTGCTAACGCAGCCGCCGCATGTCAATAAAACTCTGAGGTTCATCACATTTCGTTCGCTGACAAGCATGGCCTTCCAATTCATCTCTGAGCCACAGCTTCCTGCTCAGCATGAAATCAGGCCCACCAAAAAGCAATTTCCGCTCCGGTTTCTTGCAGGGGTTCCAGTTTCTATGAAGAATACAGGCATTGGGCAGCCTGATGGCCAGGGGACAAGAGGGCAACCAACATATAGTTTATCAAAAAGAAAAAATAAATGAATAAATAAATGAACCCTAGTAGCCCAAATCAGCTTAAACCGCATCTCTCCGTATGGGTGCTGCAGGTATTCCTTTCTGTCCAACCATGTAGCATTTAAACAGATTTCATCACTGCTTTCTAGGACCAGAATCTGTACTTGCTTTTCACATCCCAATGTGGGCCTGTTTAAAAAAGGCAAAGAACTGGCTGTTTCTTCCTTCCTTTATTCTTATTCCCTGTTTTCTCTCTTCTATCTTAAACAGCTTGAGAGTTCCTTTAAGATTTCGAGGGAGCCAGCCATTATTTTATATTGAAAATGTAATATCACACAGAACAAGATACTTTATCATCAAACCATAATGACACTGTGCTTTGCAATTCATCATGTGCTTTATTTGCCAATTCATTAATTAATCCATCCAAGATTCTAGGATAATGGCCTCTAATTCTACAGGTGCAGTAGTTTGCAGTAATTGCTCCAAAATTACAATTACTTCTTTCAGTTTCCAGGAACAGTTTGGTCAGGAATCATCCATTTTATCAATAATGTGAATGTATTTACACTCTTTTAGCAAATAGAAGATAAGAAACGTTACTTACTATCAATAGAAATTGGTTTCCGGGAATTAAAATGACAGAGGGGGTAAACAATCGCCCCAAATTTTCTATCCTAAAACACCTAAAGGTAGGCTCCAATGTATTCACTTTCAGTCATTAGAAGTGACTTTTTAAGTTTTTAACAAAAAATGGCACCACTCACTTCAAGGACGCACCATATTTGGCTATTCTCCAACAAAATGCTTAGGAATAATCGCTGTTACAAAGAGAAGACAACAGCTTCAGTAGAAGGGACAGGTATGGTGTTTCCAGGAACTCATACATAAGCTACAAGTGCTCAGTCAGAAATCTGGGATTAACCAGAGATCCAGATTTCCTTCCACTTATTTCAGCATTCAGGCCAACAACTATGTACATGTGTTATAAATACGAATGCTAGGAAGAAAAAGAGAGTGGTCAAAGAACCATATTGTGCATCTGCTCTACTTGTGGAAAGCTGGTTGTCAACAGCTATTAAGAATTTAAAACATTCATAACTATTTCCCCAGTGATCCCATACCCAGGAAGCTCTCCCATGAAAATGATCTTCGCATTTCTCTCCCCTGCAAAGGTCTTATGGAAAACAGCAATCATTATAGTGTTAACCATTACAATGGAAACGAACTAAGTAAACAATGAGGGGGATTAGTTAATGAATTTATAGTATATTCTCAGGACAGAATATTATGCAGAAGTTTCAAAATGCTTACAAAAACTATGAATGATAAGGAAATTATAAGTACTGGTATAAATGCACGAATACTGTATAATTCAGAATCTACCAAAATGCAATACAAAACTAAAAGAATATCCAGCAGTGTTTACTAGCTCTCTCTAGCTGTAGTTAGTTTTCTTCATTTTCCCCATTCTTTTCTCTTTTGAAGACATTGAAACATGTCAAGTGAAGACATTTCTAATTGAAAAAAAATGAATAAAAATCATTGTAAGAATTTCACAATATGCGGGCATTCTTCAATACCATTTAATATTATGTCTACCTGAAAGGATACCAGGCTGTAAATAAGTCTTTCCTTCCCTTAAAAGTAATATGCAGATTGCAAATTAGGAGTTTCACACTAAAACCACATCTTCTTCTATATTGGCTTCAAGGACAGGAGAAAGAATTTTGCAGAAAGTTGGAGAGGTGCAACAGAGCTTGCAAATGCAATGACATAATGAAACTGTAAAAGTTAGAGTCAAAATATCAATTGATAAATCTTTACTTTGGGCTCTCAAGCTTGACAGGAAACCTATAGTTGGAGATGTTTGTGCAGGAGTGGAAACAGGCCAAGAGCACTGGCTTATTGAAGACAGTTTTAATGTTTTATTTGAGTAATGGGCCTTGCAAATTAGCACCCCTGCAGCCTGAAATATATATCTTTCCAAGGACACACCGGTTTTCAATTCGACAGGTGATCTGGGAAAAAAATCCCCAAGGGGAGCTTTGATTTCTGTACTTTTCAGATACAGTTATATTTTATTCCAGGGAGGATGATGTGGAAGATAACAGAGACCTCTGAGGGTAATCTGAGGGCTTGGAAAGGAAATGGAGCAGAAAACAGCTCACAGTTCAAGGAAAGGAGGGCTCCAGGGAAAGAAAGTCAAGTCTGGGAAAAGCAGAGGTTTTCAGCTGGTCCCTGCTTCAATCCCTTAGTGACTCCTGGCTGGCCTCTCTCCTGATTTCCCACCCTGGGGCAGGGGCCAGCTAGCAGAAAATACACCTGGATATCTGGAGGAACTTCCACTCTTATACTCCTCGATATTATTTAACTCCTGCACTCCTACTCTCTATTCCTGTTATTGCGAACCATAAGACAAAGCTCGTGTCAAAGATGACTTTTCATGGGGACCTTTCCCTTTTATTCACTTACTAAATTTATGTAATTTACTTTAATTGAGCTTCAACCCTGGGCCAGGCACCATGTTCAATGTGACAGATAGACAGATGAATAATGCATATTTCTTTCTGCATGTGAGTTTTCACAAAGAGCATGTGCCATAGTGTTAAGAACACAGACTTTGACTAGTAAGGCCAGTATGGCAGAGTGAGAAACTCTGTCCCTCCATGACAACATTGAACACCAGCAGATACTGGCAAAAACTTTGTCAGAGCTCCAGAAAAGAGTTGAAGTGTTGCAGCAACTGGGATGAGCACAGAATCAAGAGAAGGGCAACTTTAAAATGGTGGGGGTCTCTGGTCCTGCAGGGAGCAGAATCAATCCTATGCACATATTAGGGTGCATATGTGTCTGAAGGATTGTTTCAGGAAATTCTTCTCTGTCTGGCCAGGATCAGTGTTTGCTCTAGATGTTGAAGCAGCGGGCAGGGCCAATGAAATAGCAAAGAAAATCATTCAAAGCACAGCTGTTTGGGGCTAAAAGCATTACTGGTTGAGACATACAATTGTTCCTGGGCTGGTAGGAAGGGCTGTGAATTTCCTATGGAAATTTGGCACATACCAAGCATCAAAATATACCAAGGAATGGTAAAGGGCATGTGTGCACATCCAGTACAAGACACATGCCCAGAAAAGACCTGAGGAGATCATATGCTTTTGCCTTTGGCTATTCTTTGACCCACTCTAAGGTTGGCTAAGATTTGAAGGAGAGAGAAAAACACAAAGCCAGCCCACAAAGATTGAGCAAGGTGTTTTATTTCATTTTTGTTGTTACAGCCTGGCATTCAGGAAATCTCTCCAAAACACTGGTTGCATACAAGGTTAAGGAACAGAAACTTCAGTTTCTACAAACCTTAATGGATACAGTATTGGTGTAAACAGTACAGAAGGATCACTAAACAAATAGACAAGTATAGACTCCAACAAAAATAAGTAGAAGAATCTAGGGAAGTAGAAGAATCTGATTTAAGACATTAAAATATACGAATGTCCAGATTTCAACAACAAATAACAAGGCATAGAAAGAATTGCAAAATGATAGCCCATTCACAGGGACAAAGCAAAGTGACAGAAACATCAGTAAGGAATTCTGCAGAAAGTTGGAGAGGTACAAAGACTGAAAAAAAAATTCTTAAAATGTTCAGAGACCTAAAGGACAACTAGGACAAAGAAATTGAGAAAGGATCCAATCAGAAATACTGGAGCTGAAATGCACAGTAACTGGAACTTAAAAAAAGAAAAGGAAAAAAAAAAAAACTAGAAGGGTTCAATAGCAGATTGATTTTATAAAAGAAAAAACAATCATTAAGTTTGATGACAGAACAATCAAAATTGTCCAGTGTGAAGAACAGAAAGAAACAGGAATGTGAAAAGTGAACAGAGCCTAAGAGCCCTGTGGGATACCAGCAAGTGTATCAGTATTTGCATTATTGAAGTCCCAGAGGGAGAAAAAATGAGAGAAAGGGGGAAAAGGAATATTTGACTGAAGAATGACTTAAAATTTTCCCAAGTTTAGCAAAGAAACCACATGAATATACATATCCAAGAAGTTCGATGAACTCCAAATAAGACAAACACAAAGAGGCACATTATAATTAAACTGTTGAATGCTAAAGACAAAGAAAGAATCCTGAAAGCAGCAAGAGAGAAGCAATACATCATATACAAGGGAGCCTCAAAAAATTAAGAGCTAATTTCTTCTCAGAAACAATGGAAGTGAGAAAGCAGTAGGTTGACATAATTGAAATGCTAAAAAAAAAATTACCAACCCAAAACTCTACATTTTGCAAAACTGTCCTTCAAAAGTAAGGGAGAGATTAAGACATTCCTAGAGAAATAAAGAGATTTTCAGATTGAAAGGAAAGGACATGCTACAACGTAGATGAACCTCTAAAAAATAATAGTGAGTGAAATAAAGCAGATATGAAAACATAATTACCCTCATATGAAATGCCTGGAATGAGCAAATACATAGAGACAGAGAATAGCACACATGTTACCATGGGCTAATGTCAAATGGAAGCTATTACTTGATAGGTAGAGTTCTATTTGGAGTGATGGAAAACTTTAGTTAATGGCTGGCGGTATTAGTAACACAATATTATAAATGAAGCTCATATCACTGAATTGTACAGAGTTTAAAATGGGGGATCTTGTGTTGTGTACATGTTACTACAATAATTTTTATTTAAAAAAGCATGCAGATTTTGAAATTGTGGAGGCTTAAACAATTTACATAACCTCACTAAATCCCCATTTCTTATCTGTAAAACTGAGATAATGAGACCTATTTTACAGATTATTAGGAGAAATCAAGGTAATGTATGTAAAATAGGTGACACACAGTGGAGGCCTGATGAAGGACCTTTTTAAAATGGTAGACCCATCTGACTTGCTCAGTCAAGTCTCAGAAGAAAAGTGCTGATTAACTTTCAGAACTCTATCTGCTAGAAGATTCAGTACAGACAGCAGTGGAGAACTATCTTTCTCTAACATATCTACAGAAAAAAAAATGGAGAGGCCATTCTAGAAAAAAAAGCTGCTTTTGGAGCCAGCTGAAGACTTTCATTTTAGCCCAGCACCACATATGCGCAGGTAAGTGACAACAGTACAATAGAGACTAAAACTCATTCTGTCCTCATCCTTGACTCACAGCATCTCCAATTCAAATACCAGAGGCTCACAGGACCTGTCTAGGATGCAGACTGACAGCTTAAAGGACCTGTGTTACAGTGAGGGCACAGGGTAAAAATATATTATCTATCTATCTATCATCTACTGATCGATCAATCTATTGATCAATTCCCAGTCTTCTATTTATTTATTGATCATTGTCTATCCATTTATCTATTTGTAATTTCCTTAATAACACCAGAAATTCCCTACATAAGAGGGCCCTATGATTGGTTGTGCGTGGATAAAAACTGTATCAGGAAAATTTAATTTAAATCACTTCTCTAAGAGATGCAACTTAATACAATTTCCCTTAAAAATGTATGCTCTTTCTATTTGATATAACTTGAATGTACACGTTTTTACAACACAGAGGTTGATGTAATCATTATAAAAAACAGCACTCTGCATTTTAATTCCATAATTTTAACTAATTAACCAGGAAGATCCAAAAACTGAATAATCATATATTAAGTACCTAGTACAGGCTAGGCATGCAGAATGTACAGAGTTAGTGCCTTAAACAAACAACATTTAAAATGCCTTCAAGTTAGAAGATAGAAGAGTTCTTTCTTATACATTATTTTTTTAAAACTCCTCCCATAGAAAATTATAAAAAAAAACTTCACAGAAAGGATTTACAGTTAGTAATCATGTCCAAAACCAACCTTACTTATAAACAAATGACTAGAAATTAAAACCATGAGCCACTTTAGGCAACTATAAGAGTGAAATAATAGCAATAACAATAATGTGTGTTAAAACTTTAAAAGCAGTAACAGCAATGGTAATGCTGCACAGTGCTGAGCAGGGGCCCTGAGGAATCAGCACCAGAATTCATGCTAGTTGACTCGTTCACCACCATGCCCACTGGCTGAGTCACTGGACATTGTTTTTTTGGCATGGGCAGGCACTGGGAATCGAACCCAGGTCCAGGGCATGGCATGTAAGAACTCTGCCTCCTGAGCCACCGTGACCCACCCTCATTGGATGCTTTTGATCCATCGGCCTGACATTTGGGAATCTTACTTAGGAGTAGTCAGAGAAGCGCATACAGGTTAATGGCCAAAGAGGGTATCAAAGAGTAATTTCTAACAGTAAAAACATGAAAAAACCCTACTGCTCTACTCAGGAACCTGAGTAAGGTAATCATGGCAGTGTGATGGAATAGTATGCAGACAATCACTTCATGTTTTTAGTCATAGTTTCTGGCCTAAGAAATGTTCATAGAATCAAGAGTGAACAAAACAGGATACAAACTAGTACATAAATATCACTGACACTATGTAAAAGAAATAAACATGCATTAAAATAAAAGGTGGACAGGAAAAAATATCACAAATTTAACAGACATTATCTCTGGGTGGTAGAATTATGAGAAATCGTTTCTTTCCTTTTCATTCTTTTTTCCAAATTTTCTAAAATTAAACTTATTACATTATAGTAAAAAAGATGACATTTCCTAATTCCTCCCACATCCAAACCAAACAAACAAACTCAGAAAAATAAATAGAAAGGAAGAGACCTTAGAAAATCTGCCTATTTAGAAGCTAAGGGATAGCTTCACATTGTATTTTTTGCATTCTCTCCTGAATTTTTGCCTCCCTCTGTGTGGGTCAATTGGGAATTTCCAAAAGATACCAAAAACCAAAGTCAGTGAGCCACATACGTGTGAGGAGCCAAGGGTAGTGTTGTCTGAGAATCGCCAATGGACCAGTTTACAAAAACGAAGTAGGTATAGGACGCTGCTACATCCATGAGGGTGATGAGTAGTTTATTGCCCTATGAACAGGGAGGAGGAAATCTCCATTTTCTTAACTCCCACAAGATGAAGCGAAAGCAAACCTCATCTCCCAGCCCAACTGGTGAGACAGAGAAATGAGACACACAGTGCTGCTTAGGAGGTCCAATCTGCTTAGGAGGTCCGAGTGATTACCACTAATCTGTAGCACATACACTTTCACCGGCCCTCTTTTTTCAGTCCCTGGAGGTGGTTTGATGCTCATCTATCTGATATCTCAAAAGCAGATTCTCCTTTATGTCAAAGGCAGGAGGCAAGATTTCATTAGCTGATCCTGTAGCGCTAGAGGTGGGACCATGTTTTATGGTATATGAAGCTTTTAAAATTTAAGAGGAGCACTTTAAAGAAAAAGAATGGAAAATCATGAATACTAAGGCACAAAATGAGTATTTAGAATGAGAAAATAAATCACAATACATTACAGATAGTGTGTTTATAATTGTATGTGCTGCATTATTGTGTATATTCCTGGCAGGAGAGCAATTCCAGTTTGAGTAGGCATCTGTTATGGATGGAACTGTGTTCCCCCAAAACACATGTTCATGTCCTAATGCCTGGTCTCATGAATGTGACCCTATTTGGAAGTAGGATCTCTGAAAATGTTATTAGTTAAAATGAGGCCCAATGGATGAAGGTAGAGCCTAATCTC
The DNA here is from genome assembly GCA_004026745.1 of Myrmecophaga tridactyla. Taxonomy (NCBI): domain Eukaryota; kingdom Metazoa; phylum Chordata; class Mammalia; order Pilosa; family Myrmecophagidae; genus Myrmecophaga; species Myrmecophaga tridactyla. Next base: position 2,022 of record PVIY010045043.1, on the reverse strand, counting down.
ATATGAATGGTTTCCTTATTAGAAGAGGAAATTTGGACAGAGAGAGAGAGACAGAGAAAGACAGAGAGACAAGGATAAAGAGACAGAGACAGAGGGGAGGGTGGTGTGGATTGCCAACAAGCACCAGAAGCTAGGAGAGGCAGCAAAGCCAATTCTTGTCTACTGCTTCAAAGGGAGCACTACCTGCTGACACCTTGATTTTAGACTTCTTCCCTCCCAAACTGTGAGAAAATGCATTTCTACTGTTTCAAGCCACCCAGTTTGTGGCACTTTGTTCCAGGAGCCCTAGAAAGATAAGACAGCATTGAAGAGCATTGAATACTGCACTTGTAAATTTACTTTCTGATGACCAGGTGAATTTTCCCCAGACCAGAATTTTATTCCATCTCATCTTTGTTCTTCTAGCACTGGGCACTGCATCACATGTTCATATCTAGATACAGCTCCTGGTCCTTTGGTCATGATGCTGGGTGAGCCACACTGTAGCTGCACAGTATTCCTGGGAGGCTTTCCCACACCAGCACAGCAATGGCATAACTATGTCACAGAACATACGCTTATAAAATTAAACTACATTTTTTTCCTCACTCTACTTCTCTAAGGTGAATTCCACAAATACCATGGAAACATCGTCTGTCAGGGAGGAGAGGAAGTGTAAGGTAGGGGGGACTAAATGGAAAGTGACAATGATCTCTTAAAGTTAAAACATCTTAGTGGTTTAGTTTTCTAAACTGCTCAAAGCAGATGCCATGAAATGCATTGACTTTAACAATAGGTATTGATTAGCTTTCAAGCTTTCGATTTTTAGGCTAAATAAAATGACCAAATCAAGGCATCATCAGGCAGTGTTTTCTTCCTGGAGATCGGCTGCTGGTGATCCTTGGCTTCTCTGCCACATAGCAAGGCACATGATGGTGTCTGTTGGCCATTCCCTTCTCTTCCCAATTTCATTGGTTTTAGTTTCTCGCTTTAGTGGCTTTTTCTTTTTGTATGAATTCCATTTCCTTATAAAGAAATCCATTAATAGGATTATGACCTACCCTGGGCCACACTTTAACTGAAGTAACCTCATCAAAAGGTCTTACAATAGGTTTACACCCACAGAAATGGATAAGATTTAAGAACAAGGTTTACTGGGATTTCTGACCACCACACTTAGAATGCAAAATTTACTAAATAAATGACTATTTGAATAAATTTCTAGGGCTCTCGCTAGAGTTTAGGGACCCATGGAAGTGAGGGGCTTAAAATTTAGCATCATTAATTCACAATAAACCCTTCTCTGCCTGAGGTCAGGGAAATGATGCCATAGAGAACTCCAGGCATTATCTCCACTCTGGAAAGGGGAGTCCCTGTAGGCAGGGAACTCCAAATTAGGAGAAAGATGGACAAGGTCAACTCACTCCTGGTTGCTGCCCTGGCCATTTGGTCCTACCCAGCTTCCATAGATCCTGCACGGTGCACTTTTTCTGAAAACTTACAAAAGCAGCTTTCTTTTCCAGACTTTTTGGTGAAACCTAGAAATAAGTCATACTTTATGCATGGTGTGGGTATTTCCTGTGTGATAATGGTTTGTGTTTTATGGTATATGAAGCTTTTAAAATTTTACCACGTTTTACCAAACCATATACAATATACCAAATTTTACCAAACCATATACCAGGTTTGGTTTTGGTTAGGGCGGAGGCAGGGTGGAAGTAATCTCTTTTTCTCCTGAGAGATTGTCAGAGCAGACTGAGATCATTGTGTCAGCTGTATTCCTGATACAGGTGAAGGTAGTTTAGCCATGGCTACAAGGGGCTTTCTCACAGTCACAGGCAGGTTCTTTTGGGACACCAGACAACAGACCTGAAGGCTGTGGCCAGGCTGCCTACCAAAGAGAACCCAGACACAGTTGATTTCCATACACCCACATTCCTTCTCACAAGTTCATCTGTCAGTGAGGGAAAGGTAAGGAAGGGATAGGGCTGGGGGCAAAGAGCAGTACTGCATTGGAAATCACTTTGCAATGATTGAAAAAGT
>PVIY010045042.1:0-19342 GCA_004026745.1 Myrmecophaga tridactyla | reverse complement strand
CACCCCTGCATCCCTGCCCCCACCTCCCCTGCACCCCTGCCTTCAGTTCTGGCCAGGCCTAGAATGCTAACTCCAGTCAGACATGCTGGCTGGGGGTCTCTTCACATTCCAGAACACTCGGAAACGGTAATTCTGCCAGAAGAGGCTCTGTCAGAGACGATCTGGGTGACAGACTGCAGTTGAAAACGTCATCGAGTGAACCTTAAGAACAGTAAACAGGACGTGAGTTATTGGCATCACTGGGGAGGAAGTTCATAAACACATCATCACTGAATCCTTGACAGAGTCCTGGCTCCCCCTGAAAGCTTGACGGAAACGGGTGCGGCTGTGACCCTGGGCGACATCCCCGAAGGCAGTGGGACGCAGGTGCCGCGTGCTTGGGCCTGGGGTGGCGGAGGCTTGCAGGGCGGTGACCGCCAACTCGGTGCCTGGACGGAGGTAGGTTTAGGGGGATGGGAGGGGGCGGGGCTACCCCCCACCCAGGGGGCTGTGGCCAGTGGGTCTCAGGAAGGCCGGGGCATCTGGGCCCTGCCACAAGCGGAGAGGTTCATCTCCCCCGAGAAGGATCAGAGTATAACCCCCGTGATGACTAACTAACGTGGCACCTCGGCCCGGCCACAGGGTCCAGTCGTGCGGTCAAACCCTGGCCGGGCTGCTGCTGGGCAGCGCTCGGTAGATGGGACCAGCTGTTCTGACGGGCTGACTCTCAGGAGCTGAGCCCTTGTGGGGGGGCCTCGGCTGGAGGTCTTAAGTGCTGGAATCAGGGGTTAGGGGCTCAGGAGGAATTCACCCTCAAGTCCATGTCCTCCGCTCCCCTCTGAGTTTCCAGGCTAAGGAACTGGGCTCAGGCCTTCACCATCTCTCCTCCTGGGGCTTCCAGCTGCTGATCTGCCCTGCCGAATTCAAACTTGCCAGCCCCGCAATCACACGAGCAATGATTTATTCTTTATAATAAACCTCTTTGTACACCCGTGCATATACACACGTCCTGTTGGTGCTGCTTCTCTGAGAACCCTAATTCCACCACCACCCCCCGCCCCCATGGCTGCAGTGGAGCAGAACACAAAGGCAGCTTTGTGAGAAGCACCAACACAGCTAAAACAACGTGCAGAGACAGAGTCAGAGAGACACACAAAGAATGTCTAGGATAGAAATTGCTAGGAATAAGCTTTTTTTGCTGTAAACATGGGAAGAAAGCAGTTGCCTTTAAATAGAATTAATTACTACTCTGTATTTTATATGTGCACATTGAGAAAACGGCAGGTTTATAGATACTGGTAGCTTTTTTGCAACTAGCAACAAGGATCCTACTTCAAAGAAGTTTCTTTCCAAGCCCAGACTAGCGTGGGACACAGAGAGAGCTCAGCAGAAGGCAAATCCAGACAAGATGTAACTGATACATTCTGCCTCGGCCACACCAGACTGAGAAGTCTCACCCCAACACCTGGTGAGGGGCATTGAAGACGGAGGTCAGGAACCCACCATATGGAATTTAGAGCTGGTTATAGGAAGCATTCTCCAGGTGTTCCTTCCTGGTTTTATAAGATCCAAAGAACCCTCCCAAGTATTATTAAAAATAGCTTGCCTGTAACGACTCTTCCACCAATTGATAATTTTAGCTAACGCTTTGTTGCCCAGACAGAATATGTGCATCAGGAAAGCAGCATTCTTTAATTATATGAAAACTAGGGTTTATATTTAATTAAGTAGTAATGTTTAAATTAATCATAATTTTAAAAATTATTTTCTAGCTGTGCTGCACAGATATAACTCAAAAGAGCCAAAAAGGAGAAGTCCCTCGATTTCTTTTTGGTAGTAAACCCATTCCACTTCTTATTTTCTGAGTTACGTAAGAATATATTTCTCCTTCATCAACAGGCCCTACTTTTTCAATTAAGTAACTCTCATTTTCTATCACATTATCCTACCCTTTTACTTTATACATGTTAACATACCTCTGGAAGTTACACTGAATTTTCGGTCAGAGAAACTACTCCTTCGAATTAAAGGTTCGCTCATTTTTTCCAGAAACAATTTAATTGTCTCCTTCTTTTCAGGGCTGGTACTTGACAAATTCAGAACTTTTCCATTCACTTTGACTGTGGAATTGCTGAGCCCAAACCAATAGAAGAAATCAAACAATGCGTCAGCCTTGAATTCATATGCGAAGCTCAAATTTTCTCCATTAACCACCTCATTTCCAGGAGGGAAAAAATTCTTGACTACCTCTTGGAAATCAAACTGAGAGAGAAAGAAGCATTTCATTAGTTTCATGAACACAACTATAATGTTTATATTATAGAATTAACAAAGGCTTGAACGTCCAAAATATCATACCTACTCCTTTATTTCTCTTTCATTCTGATAGACTTTTTTTTTAACTGTTGCCTTTATTTTTTCAAACAGACCTATACATTTGTATCACATTCTATCTAGAGAGTTTGAACTGCTAGGTCAAAATTACATTTATCTTAATTACAATGACTGCATGTCTAATAAGTTGGCAAGAACTAAGCCCATTCTATCTGTAGCAATAGTGAGGCAGTGGAGAGCTGAAGTGTCTAGACAGAGTTAAGTGAATGCTGCTGGGTCTGGGTCCTTGCAGCAAATGTACTGACCCCTTCCCTGTGGGGAGCACGCCTGCATTCAGACAGGCTAGAGCTCACCTGCAGCCGGTAGCTTTCTCCAATCACTGAGGAAATGACCGTGTCCATTCCTTGCTCTATCTGTCTTCTTATCTTGGGGTGCCTTGTGTTCACAAGGAATGCATACGTCTTTTCTAGAAATTAAGATGCAGAGTTCAAAATGTGGGATGTAGCCCCTTCGTTAGGGTTTGATGGAGCAGCAGTTACCACCTTATTTTGAGGCTTTATTCATTTGCAACCTCCCTTGCCCTTCCCTCCAACCCTTTCAGCAAAGCCTAACCACATTCCTAGAAATTAACATTTCTGAGAATTGTGCAGGTTTGAAGGAGGCTCTGGGATTTCATCAAAGTAGGTTAGAAAATCAGCTCTCCCAAGGCTGCAGTTAATCTTGGAAATTAAAAGTGCAGCTCTAACAATCCCAGATAAAAAGCAAGCCGCCATCACATGCCTCCAGCATTACAAGCCAAAGTGAAAAATCTCAGTGGCTGGTTTTTGTGTCACTGCCTTGCTGGATATTTAAACAACTCTGCTCTCTCTAACATTTCCTCAAAATCAGCCAAGTCCCAGGAAGGAGGCTTCCCAGTGCCCTGCTCCCCAACTCTCTCTGGGGTCCTGGCCTTCTCTTCCAAGGGGCCAGCCTCTCCCCACTCTCTCCAGGAGCTGCAGCAAGACCTCAGGCCCGCTGGGGTCAACTTGTCAACAGAGCCTCAGGACCCAGGAAATTAACCTCCCTCAACACTGCAGCCAGAACCGCCTTTAAGTTTGGAAAGCCAGACCTTCTTTATATAAGCACCTACCTGAATAAAACAGGGTTTTGTTTTCGTTTAAAAGCTCTGTCTTGCTAGCAGGATTCTGAGCAGATCTGGAGCCCCAGAGATGCTGAGTGGGACGTGAGCTCTGATTGCACACATCCCAGCACACGGCTGGCTGGCCCCACACTCCCAAGAGATCAGAGGTTCAGCTAGTTCTTAAGGCTCTAGACGGACCACAAAACATTAACCCAGCTGCTCGGCAGCCACCCCCACCCTACCCTGCTCTGGGAAACCATCTTCTCAGTTTCTAGCCTATTGGGGAAATCTTTTTTCCTCTATCAGACTAGCCTCAAGCTGTCTGACTTCAAAATCCAACATCTTTATAAATAAGATGCTGCCGCAAATTTTATCTCTAAGAACTCATAGGCTGCAGCTCCTAGGAAAAGGGTTTTCATATGCTAAGACTCCAGGGCTGTAAGAGTCATGGCAGTTGGAGATCATTTCTCCTCGCTGCACCCCCGAACACAATCCCAAGTGGCAAAAAGAGCCTCCCGCTGAGAAAAAATACCATGTCTCTATCTTTTTGTCCTCTCAGAGTTTCTTCCTCTAATTCATCCCTCTCTCCTTCCTTTCTTTCTTTTTTTTTTTTTTTATTTGCATATAGGCAGGAGGCACCAGGGATGGAACTCCAGACCTCCAGCACAGCAGGTTGGAGCTCTGCCTGCTGAGCCATGGCAGCCACCCTCTCCTTCCTTTCTTTATCTCTTTCTTTTATATCTCCTTAAGTGCAATTCTACACCATCTAAGCTAAGCACAGGTTGTTTATTCATTCGGAAATGGGAAATATTTTAATCAGCCACTCATAACTCTTCTAGCTTCTGTGTTCTTTACTTGGGTGCTTTTTCTCGGGAGACACCTGGACCCCTGGCCCCCCTGTTTAAAGTCCAGAGTGGTCATGGTGCTACCAAGAGGGCCATGCTGGCTTTGGGATGCATTAGAGGCACACCTGGGCTCTGCCAATAGCAAGGGCTTCTTCTGCCAGGACCACATTTCACACTAACCCTGGCATTGACTTTACCTATTTTCCTAGCCATGTTTTCCTTTCTCCCAAATTATTTTTTTCTTGGACAGTTTAGATACAATTAAACAACCTTATCTCCTCTTCAGGTGAGAGATAAACAAATAGAGCCAGCACCTTGATACCTTGAATTAACCTTCATGCAAACCAAACCAAGACCTCCAGTCTCCCAGACATGCTCAGATTTGGAGTGCTGGGCAGGACGGTCACTGCTCAGAGGGGCACTGTGCTGCTTTGAGGCTGCTGTGTGCCCCAGAAAAGTCATGTTTTTTATCTTAGTCCAATCTTGTGGGGGCAGATTTATTGTTTGAGCAGGATCTTTTTGATTAAGTTGTTTCCATGGAGCTGTGACCCACCCAACTGTGGGTGGGACCCTTTGATTAGGTGGTTTCCATGGAGATGTGTCTCCACCCATTCAAGGTGGGTCCTAATCCACTTACTGGAGTCCTTTAGGAGGGAACCATTTTGGAAAATGTTCAGAGCTGACACAGAGATGTTTGGAGATGCAGGAAGAAAATGCCTCTGGGGAAGCTGTTTGAAACCAGAAACCAGGAGAGAATCGCCATGTGTCTTCTTATTGGACAGAGAAACCTTGAATGCCTTTGGCCTTTCCTCAGAGTCAAGGTAGCTTTTTGTGGATGCCTTAGTTTGAATATTTTTATGGCCTTAGACCTGAGAAACTTGTAACTTAAATTCCCTTTATAAAAGCCAACTCACCTCTAGTATACTGCATTCTAGCACATAAGCAAATAAAACAGACACCATTTGCATTCATAGTCCTGCGCTATTTGTATATTCATCATGACAAATCTCTGGGGGGCATAATACATTGTCTTAAGGAAATGGTGGCTTTTTCCAATTTGCACAATGATGCAGTTGGGCTGGATATGTGGCCTCAATCACAATTTTCATGATTTAAGCTTCATCATCTTATGTTTCTATTTAAAAGCCCTTCATTTTATGACTTTCCTCTTAATTAACCAGTATTAGGTTCCTGTACCTGTTTTATACATGTCACACAATTGTATACTTTTTGTAGGCCATTCACAAATCCTCCCATGTACCACTTCCTGTACTTTCCTTCAAGTGATAAACTTGGCGAGATCTCTTGTTCTTTTTAGACACCTCCTGAGAGCCTGAGGCAGGAGGTGTACCTGGCTCGTCTCTGAGCTGCACCCTGGAGAGCTCTCTGGCTTTTCTGGTCATCACAGAGCCAGGCAGCACCAGGATCTGTCAGGCCTCGGCGCTCGTTCCCAGGCACCACCCTCTTTCTGCCTCTGCTGCCAAGACAGCACCAAGACCTGAAATCCCGAGCTGAGCAGACAGGGCCACGGACGGGAATGAGTGCCAACATTTGAGGGCATTTGTTTGGAATTGCAGATCATTTCTTATCACTGTGAACTCCTTTAACAAATGTTTTTTTGGAAGCAGGTCTAAGAAACCGAACCTCTACCATGGAGCATAATGCTAGCGGTACTCCCCACACGTCCCTCTGAGAGAGCAGAAGGAAGAAGGGAAAGAGAGATATTTTCAAATCAGCAGTTTAGTTAGCACAGTTATTGCCAGCTAATCTGATTTCTTGGGAGAAACAACAAAGAAATGTGTTTACAAATGAAATTCTAATGACATAACATGACACATAAAAGCATCTATAATTGCTGTCTTCTTTATCCGTCTGCACACCTGTAAAATGGGGATATTAAAAGGACTTATGGGGTGGTGAAACATGGCTTAGTGGCAGAGTTCTTGCCTGCCATGCCAGAGAACCGGGTTCGATTCCCAGAGCCTGCCCATGCCAAAAAAAAAGGACTTATGATGGAGCCAGAACGACCATTGGCAATTCGCCCAGGTCAGCCCCTCTTTCTACTCTTGTTCCAGCATAAGTATTGAAAGTGCCAACTCCACACTCAGAAGTGTCCCCGTTTAGATGACAACCACGGGGCTGTTGGGGTAATTCATTCCTCCAAACCTGCCTTACACCGTAAGTGTTCGATCAACAGTAGCAGTATTTTATAGACTATCGTCATTGTCCATCCTTGAGGGGTCAAAATGTCAGACGGGAGTGGACAGACAGCTCAGACAGACGGCTTCTGCAGACATCCTCAGGGCCCAGGCCCCCTGCCGCCGGCCCTGTCACCGCTGACACCCACCCTGCCTCCTCCACGCCCCACTCCTTCCCCATGGGCACGCTGCCGGCCGCAGCGAGAGGCACCCAAATTGCACACACGTCCACACCCACCTTTGGAGCTGTCTTTCCTCTGCACATTAATGAAGAAGAGCATTGGTTTGCTCAGGATGGTTTCCCGGTAGTCTTTATAATCACAGTAGCTGGTCAGCTCCACGTACCTACAGAGAAGCAGAGTCACTGCACATATGATTACAGATTACAGTCCCATCCAGATGGGGGGGGGCGGTGAGCTGGTCACATGCCTCCTCGGGCCCCTGAGCAAAGTCCCCCGAGACATGTCATCATACGGAGGCTGCCATGTGCGGCACATTATCAGTCATCCCTCATATGTGCATCCACACATCAGCCGGGGATCCGCGCAGGGTCTTCAGGGGGCTGGGGGCAATGCCTGGCGCCCACGGCAGCCTTCCCCCGGGCGGCCCACGCATCCATCCCTGCAGGCTGTAAGAAGCCCTTTGAAGCTAGCTGCCTGAGCTCTAAGTCCCTGCGGAGGAGAATGAATGATACCCACTCAGCTAGTGGGATTAGCGGGCTCTCCTCCAGGGGAGACCTCCCATATAGTGGGAAGTCTGGCCAGGTCTTACAATGAATGCTTTTCTTTTCCTTCTTCTCCTGCCTTGCCCTTCCCAATTCCATGACACCCCCAGCCCCTCCACAGACAACCCAGCCACCGTGTTCATACAAACTATTACTCACTCGCGTCTCCCCTTAGCCCAAGCTCTTGCAGTGGGAAAAAAAAATATGTAATCATTAGACTTCTCCCGATGTCCTGCTAAATTTGGCCCCCCTGGTTGTGGCGCCCTGCTGCACCCTAGGGAGATCTTCTCGACCCTGTCACTCTCACGTGAGCTTCCCCTGCTGCCTTTCGCGTGCCCAAGTGGCCTTCCCGTATCTTTATGCACAGCACTGATACATGCACAGGGACAAGGGCAAGTTTGCGTCCTGCCAGGGCCTGGCTCATCTTAAGCCAAATCCAAGCTGGGCACCCACAGCAGACGGCCCGGCCCCCGGTGGAAGGTGGTCTGTGCCACCCTTCCGTGGCCTGAGCTGCTTCCCCGCGCGCCCGCGAGCCCGGGACGGGTGGCCAAGTGGCTGCGGCTGCTCTCTGCTCGCGGCAGCGGGTCGCGTTGCCCCATCCAGCCAGGGTGGGGATGGCGCCAGACACACCCCCCCCCCCCAGAGGGCTGAGCGCCTGCGCAAGAGTGCACAGCCTCGGGGAAGTCCTGCACCCAGAGCCAGGGCCCGAGGCCTCGCCGTCCCTCCTGTGCGGACAGTCCCTGACTCGCTCAGAGACCAGCGCCCCAGGGCGGGGCGGGGCAGGCGCATGCAGCAAAGCCCCAGGCCAGGAAGACCCAGCGCACGCTCTGCCGGCCCCCAGCTTGGTTTCTGGGAAATCCGTCATTATTGTTTCTTCTGGGCTCCCCAGGCCTGACTTTGAGAGCTTTTAAGATCCGGCCCCTGGCGGAGCCTTTCCAAGTCCCTCTGCCTTCCTGCTCCCTGCCCTGGGCAGGAGCCTCCCCCTCACAACCCATCTCCCAGGGCGGCGTGAGGGCGGCTCCCGGGGTGCGGAGAGGGATGCAGCGCTGCAGTGTGCCAGGAGGGAGAGGAGCCAAGGCACTGGCACCGAGGGGTGGACAGGTCAGCCAGAGGCAGGGAGGAGGAGGGGGGAAACGGGAGGGAGGCGGGAGCAGGGTGAGCATGCAGCAGGGCCAGGGCCTGGGGAATCCAGGGGTGCAGCAGGAAGCCAGAGGCCCCACCTCTCTGCCCCCATCCCCCCCCACCCCCGTCCCTTCCCAGTGCTGACAGAGTGCAGTGGGAAGGGGGAGGGGGCAGCCTCTGAGCCCTGAAGAAGTGATACACCTGTGCTCCTTTTCAGCAGAGACAATTTTCCTGGCCTTCCCTCCCCGTCTGCTTTTTCTCAGTTGACCAACCACCAAAAGCAGAAAGGAAGCAAAAGAGAAGAAAGGAAAAGGAGGCCCATGTGTGATTCGCCAGGCTCATTCCCTCACCTTCATTCATTCATTCACTCATTCATTCTTTTACCTACTATTCCCTAGGCACCTATCTGTGCTGGGCACCTGGTAGCGTCCACACCTCATTACCCCCGAGGAGCCCAGGGCCTGGGAAGTGGGGTGTGGAGGGGGAGGAGGGGGGAGGGCTGCAGCACAGGGACCCCCCTGCCTTCTCCCATGTTCTCCTGCCAACAATCCAGCTCAGGGCAGGCAAGGGAGGCCTGGGAAGGGGTGAGCAGAGGCAGCGAGGGCAGGGCCTGGGGAATCAGGGGGTGCAGCAGGAAGCCAGACTGCTTCAAGAGGTGAGGGGAAGACGCACAGGGAGGCAGGGGGAGAGAGTCCTGGAGCAGAAGGGGGAGAGAGAGAGAAAAGGCGAGTCTGGTTGGAGTCGACATGGAAGAGAGGGAAGTGGGATGCTGGGTGGGGACGCACGTGCCACCCGCATCCACCTGAGGCAGGTGTGCATGCTCTCCCACGGCCTGGGGGTGCCCCAGGCGTTCCAGCCCCTGTGACACCCCCCAAGGCGCCCCCTCTATGCCCGCAGTGCCCAAGGCTGACTGCCATCCTCTAGGCTGTGCACGTGGCATCTCTGCCGCAGCGCTGTGCGGAAGGCGGTTTGATGGCTAGAGGGCTCCGAGAGCCGGTACTTGGCAGGGCCAGAGAATCGGGGTTGGGAGGGGGCAGTTCTGGGAAGTCTTATGCTGAGTTTAAAATGTACGGGAATTACCCATTTTGGAGTCTAAATTTAATAAAATGTCCCGCATTTTATTCTTCAATGCAACCCAATCTTCTTTTGACAAAGATGCTTTTAGGGTCCCCAGGCTGGCCCCATCACCCCATAGCACCTCGGCTGTCATCCTGTGCAAAGGCTGCTTCCATGAGAGCTCAGACTCCAGCGTCCCCAGTCAAGGGCATGTGGCGAGAGCCCTATTGAGTGAACTCCCGAGCAACATCCAGGCACACGACAGACAGGCCCTGTTACCGCACCCACTCCCGGACTCCCATTAGGCTCCAACCATCAAACAGTCCAAACTTTGAGTGAAACAGATGAACACGAGCATTCCTCTGAAGTTCAGTGTTGTAAAATCTGAATCCATTAATTACTAAAGTCCAAAAAGATCAGAGGATCTGGGCGGTGAGTGTCACCGGGATTTAAGTCCCTGACATTTAGTTGCTCATTTTATTTTCAGCTGCACATTACTAGATGACATCAGGGACTAGTTATTTAATCTTTACTCATGAATATTTCTGAATTACTAATGCAAATATTGCCTCTGTATACTGAATATTTATTATATTTGCTGAAGTTATCATTAGGGATGAAGAGCAAACAGTTTTAAGGCAGACAGTTTCCTTAAACTTTCATTTCTTCGGTGCTTTTTCCTTGTACCCAAAATGTTTAGAGATTTGTAAAGCCCGACTTCAATCAAGAGCTTGGAGGGCAGGCCAATATAGCAAAAAGCAGAGACTCGAAATAAAATGCTCTAACTCATGTCCTAATTTACCAGCTATGTGAACTCCATTCCAGAGCCACAATTTACTGTGTGACTTTGAGTTACTTACTTAACCTCTCTGAACCTGCTGACTTATCTGTAAAAGAGGCACAATCGCATTTCCCTTGATGTGATGATTAAATGCAGGATCTTATACATGCGAATCTGCACTGGAGCCACAGGAGATGCTCCACAAACATGAGTTCATCTTTAACCCTGGCAAGCCCTGCTGGCCTGAAGGTCAAGCTCTGTAGCTTTTGACACAACCAGGGCTTTGATCATTTGAGGTTCCTGAAACAAGGAGGATCAGAAGAGCTGAAAGATAAATGAGCAAGTGTTTCTCCTTCCCTGCTCCAATTTCTTTCTTCATTTTCTCAGTTGGGAAAACTAAAGGGAACAGTTTAATGAAGACACGTCTGAAAGACAGTCCGAGAAAGAGGGCTGTGTTTTGCTCCTAGCAAGGACCACCCATCCACTAAGAAACTCACCTTCCTTCAGAGGCGCCTTCAGTTTTCCAAGCATCTCTGGCATGATCTGAGAAGCTGTCCCAAATTTAGTTCCCTTAGTTCTGACAATTTACTGCTCAGTAAATCAGGAAAACAAAGCCATGGTCTGCACCTGAGATGCGAGTGTGGGAGTGTGGGCGCATCCATTTAAAACAACACGGGGGGTGGAGCCGAGAAAAAGAGGCGTGCACATCGCCAGCTTTCTGCAGGAGGCACCCAGCCTGTGCTCACAACGCCTGCTGAGACACCGCCCACAGGTTTTGGGGGACAGGCTCCCCTGGGGGGCAGGCAGGTCTGCCCTGCTCTGCCTGTCAGGGTCAATTCGCCAGCCTCATGCAGAGCCACACTCTAAGCCCTCAGGCGGTTCCTGCTCTTTCACTTCCTCTCCTTCTTCTTGAGTGAAATTAAGTAAATTTTTCAGACTATTGCTCTAACGCCTGTGACTCAAATCAAGGGTACACACATTCATTCATTCATTCATTCATTCATTCAGCAGTTACTGAGATGTGTGTGAAACACCGTGATGAGGCAGAGGACTCATTTATTCATGCAGAAAGCATTTACCGAGTGTTGCAGTTGAATCGTGTCCCCCACGGAGACAGGCTCAAGTCCTAACCCAGCCCTGTAGCTGTGCACTCACTCGTGAACGGGACTGTCAACAATCCTATTAGGAAAGGGGAGGCCAAAGAGAATCAGGGAGGGTGGACCTTAATCCAATATGACTGGAATGTAGACACAAGAGGAGACAGAAGGAGACAAGGCCATGTGATGGGGCAGCGGGCAAGCCCCTGCCAGCACCCACGGATGTCCCTGCCAATACTTTGATTTTGGATTCCAGCCTCCAGACGACAGAGTCCTGCTGTACAGGCCAAGCAGTGTGTGCCATCTGCTCCATGATCTCCTCCAGCAGCCCTGGCAGACTCAGGTACCAGCTGCTACCACGTTGGGGGCACCAGGTGGGATCACAGAGGTGGGAAAGGAAAGAGTCCTACTTCCAAGAAGCACAAGGCCTATTGGGAGAGGCCAGTAAGGAAATAAGTGGTCTCGTGTGAAATGAGGCACGGATGAGACCTTCTTACCAGCAAGCAGCATTGGTATCACCTGGAACTTGTAAAAACTCAGCATCTTGGACCCTGCCCTGTGTTGAGGTCCCCAAGAGTCACGTGCTCATTTAAAATTTGAGACACACTGGAATAAGGCATGTCCTCTGAAGCTCAGAGGCTCACTGTGCTGGTTTGAAAGGATGTATGTCCCCTACATAAACCATGTTTTAATCCTAATCCCATTTTGTAAAGGCAGCTGTTTCTTCAAATCCTTACTCAGCATTGTATGTTTGAAACTGTAATTAGATCATCTCTCTGGAGATGTGATGTAATCGAGAGTGGTTGTTAAACAGGATTAGGTGACGACATGTCTCCACCCATTTGGGTGGGTCTTGATTAGTTTCTGAAGTTTTATAAAAGAGGAAGCATTTTGGTATATGAAAGATTTCTGAGACAGCAGAGAATGACATAAGCCACGAGAAGCAGAGTCCACCAACCAGCGACCTTTGGAGATGAAGAAGGAACATGCCTCCCAGGGAGCTTCAGGAAACAGGAAGCCAGGAGAAGAAGCTAGCAGACGATGCTATGCCTGCCATGTGCCTTTCCAGATCAGAGAGGAACCCTGACCGTGTTCACCATGTGCCTTTCCAGATGAGAGAGAAACTCTGACTGTGTTCACCATGTGCTCTTCTACTTGGGAAAGAAACCCTGAACTTCACCGGCCTTCTTGAATCAAGGTATCTTTCCCTGGATGCCTTAGATTGGACATTTCTGTAGACTTGTTTTAACTGGGACATTTTCTCGGCCTTAGAACTGTAAAGTAGCAATTTATTAAATTCCCCCTTTTAAAAGTCATTCTGTTTCTGGTATATTGCATTCTGGCAGCTAGCAAACTAGAACAGTATTAAATGACTAGATCCTTGTATGAGTGTTACAGATTTAGTCTGTCATGTGGGTGGAAATTCCCAAGCTTGAAAGAAAACAAAAACTGGCAGGAAGGGTCTTGCCACCAATTCTGCAGAGCGGAGCACATATTCTCAAAACAGGCTCTCCCTGGGCTTCCAAGTCCTTCGCAGCCATCCCGAGTCTTACCCCACCCAGGCATCCCGGGGTGGACTTAGCATGTATTGAGAAACGTGTTCAAGTCTCAGGAAACATGAGCCTGACAAGTTGAGCCACCAGCATCACCCTCCTGCTCCGGAAAACTTGACCCACAGAATATCAGGGCAGCGGCTTTTAGCTTTCCAGGGTTCCTTGTGAAAGGATCTCATGAAACCTCCAGCACATGCTTGTGAGGCCCAGAAAACATTTCACCTACACCCTGGGCTTATCCCACACCCAAAATATTTTTTGAATGAAAAAAATACCTACTTAACTAATAGAGCAAGGATTCTTAACCCAGACCCAGTACCCCAGGAACCATCTGAGAGGCCCGCACAGTAGGGCATGCATCTGCATTTCCGCAGTGGAGTCCACATATGAGTCTCAAAAGCGCCGTGGTCAAACACAACTGGGCAGAGTTGGCAGCTCTGACTTGGGTATGGGCACTGCTGCGTAACCCGTGACGGCAAAACCTCCCGCTGCCATGCGCCCCCAAAGCGCAGCACCCCTTCTTGCCCTGGCAGGATGGCTCCATTCGGCCCAGGTTCCCTCCTGGTCAGGGCTGCCCCCAGCTGGAAAAGCCTCCCTCCCATGCCATCGCTTGTCCCCTGAGAGGAAGACAGTGTTTCGTTCCATCACGGAATGATCCTCAGATACAGCTGGCTCCTTCCCAGGCTGCAGAAGCCCTCACATGGCGCCTATCCGACGAGAACTTTCTATTTGTTGGTTAGTGTCTGCATCTAAGAAGGTCTGTGTCTCCTGGGCATTGTGGCCCATTGTTTATATGGACCCCAAACCACGGGGGACCGCTGCTGTGCAATTCTCCTCCACGTAGGAGGTGTTTAAAGCATGATTCCAATGACCAGACTTTTACATTTTGCGGCACTTCTTGCTAAGACTGGGGAAGCTTATTCTGCTAGAAACTTAACCTTGATTTCAATTAATTCTGACATTTTTATTTTTCACACCCTGATCTCAAATACAATGTACAGTGGTTATCTTTTTTTTTAATCTTTGCAAAACTGATTTCTGTCAGTTCTTCCCATGGTCGCTACTTACAGGTTGGAATTTCCATTTCACAAAGGAAGGGAGAAATTCTTGCTGGAGAATGTTTTTTTCAGGGATTGAAAGCTCTCACTGTCTTTGTTTGAAAAAGCAAGTTCCTACCTCCCTACCCCCACCCCCAGCAGCTGGGAGCAAGGCATTTTAAACATTTCATTTTGCTGGCTCCTGCCTCCCAGCTCCATCCGACAGGCAGGCTCCTACTCTGCTCTATCTTTCCCCGTGGCAAAGTCTTTATATTTTCATAGCTGGCAGATTTACTCATCTCTGAATCAGATTCTGGACTCCGTTCGTCCATTCCCGCATTGAGTCCAGAAGTGCAGTTGTCCTGCTGGAAGCACAAGGCCAGAGGAGAATCGGGCCTGGGAGCAGCCTCCTCTGCCGAAGGGTGCAGGGAGCTGGGGGTAGCCCACACCCCTGCTGGCTGTGCTCGGGGTGCTGCCCTGCAATCCCTGTGCCCTGTATCCCAGCAGCTAAGCATCCGGGGAGCTGCCATCACACTGAGACCCCAGATTTGGCCTAATCTCTGCGCCCCTAGCCTGGAAGAGACACATCACACTGCTCTCCCCCAGAATTTATCCACCCACCCCACAGCCACACAGTCCAGGGCCCGACTTCCCTGAGCTCTGTTGTTGCCTGCCTTGATTAACTAAAAAATAAGTAACATTAAGAGAGAGGCTAAAGATTTGTAAGTTTGAAAGTCTGTGAGCTCCTCCCACACCTGCTACTGCTGGGTCGCCTCACTGGGGAAGGCCAAATGCATAGAATGTTGTACCCCACCTTTTGCCCTCCCCCCAAATCTCCGGCCAGGATGTGTCTCTCCTGTGAACACCCCCTAAAGGGCGTGACCCCAACTTGAGCTCATCTGACCCAGTTGAGGAGCCCGAATGGAGAATGCATCATCCTCCAGTTGCGCGCTTTGCGCGCGGCGCATCCAGCTCGCGGGGGCCCCCCACCCCGCCGCCCCCACGCGCGCTCCCAGGCGGCTTCAAGTTGCAGCTGCAAAGTGTCAGCGCGAAGGACAGGGGAAGAAAGCCAGGCGGGGGCAAGGGGAGCGGGGCAGCTGCCAGGTGACGTCAGCCGGGAGGAAAGCTAGAGGCGGCAGGAAGGCGGGGGGGGGGGGGGGGCCGGCGGGGTCGTGGGGAGCGAAGAAGGTCAGGCGCGGCGAGGCCACCCACCTCTTGATGTAGCCGCTGAGGCGGTACAGCTGCCCGTCGAGGCGCACGAGGTCGTCGCCGAAGACGTTGAAGCCCCCGCGCGCGGCGCCGGGGTCGCCGGGGCCGGGCACCCCGAGCTGGTCGCCGCGCAGCTGGAAGGCGCCGGGCTGCAGGCGCAGCAGCTGCGCCAGGGGCAGCAGGGCCAGCTCGCAGTCGCACGTCCACAGGCTGCGCAGCTCCCCCGACGAGATGGACGTCAGGCTCGGCCGCGCGGGCGCGCACGCCGCCACCGCCATGGCCCGGCCGTCTGTCCGTCTGTCCGTCTGTCCGCCTGTCCGTCCGCCGGCTCGCCCCGGGCGCCCTCCGCAGCTCCCTCACCCCAAGAGGGTCCCCGGCGCCCAACCTCCTCGGCCCCACTCAGCGGCCTGCGTGTCCGGCGTGTCCGTCTGTCCCGGGCCCGGCGACCCCTCCCCAGCTGCCGCCCGCCCGCGAGGAGCACCCGCGGAGGAAGAGGCGGCGGCGCCGCGCGGCCCTTTATCCCGCCCCCCACCCCCGTCGGCCCGCCGCGCCCCTCCGGGCCCTGGGGCACCCGCCTGGCCGCGGCGCTGCGAGCTGCGTGGGGTCGGCGGCTGCGCGCGCTCCGCCGAGGTTAGTCATCCCCGCCGGGCGGCTTGGCCTCCGCCCCTGCTGGCGGCACTGCCTGGGGGAGCGTCCGCGAGGGTGTGAGTTCTGGGCTGGGCCGGGGGTGGGGTGGGGAGGGGGGACCCGGCCGGCACCCCCCAGGCTCTGACCCCACTGAATCTACGCAAAGCTCCTCACCCCAAGCTCTCCACCTAGTGCGCGGGGGCTGTGAGGGGCAGCGGCCGGATCTGGGATCCCGAACACCCACGCAACCCCCGCCCCCCACCCCAAGTGGAGTCAGTTGCTAAAACACTGTCTCCCAGACTCGGGTTTCTGCTTTTCTCATTACAGCTCATGCCCTGCCCTCAGCCTTCCCCGGCGGGGCTTGCTTCCCCTGGATTCCCTTCCACCCTGGCCATTCTGCTGGTCATCCGGCCACTTCTTCCCATGAAGCTCCCTGAAACCCTCCTGCATGTAATGCCATTCTTTCTATTGATCTGGCTGTCTTCCTTAGCATGCGGTGACCACAGGGTGCCACGGGACCCAGCAGTCCTTCCCAGCTGCCACCCCCAGTAGATTGTCAGCTGCCTGAGTCCTAGAGTGTGGTCATTTCCCCATAGTTGAGTGCCCTGTGCTCATTCTGGGGGGCATAACTGAATATGCTTGGTCCCCTGAGAGATGAAAAGAGGAATATTCCATTCAATCTAATTAAACAAGCATTGCTGGAACATCTGCTAGGAGACAGACAATACGGTAAGTTCTGAGAACACTAAAATGAATCCCGCACACTCCCTGCCCTTGCTGAGCTCACAGTCTAATGCAGAGACAGGTGAGGTCCCCGCCATGACAAGATACTAGGATGCAAAGCTCAGCTGAGGACAAAGCTCAGATGTGAGGGGAGGAGAATCCCACACAGTTCTGGCAAGTGAGGGAGCTTTCCTAACTGCTGTGATTTAAGATGCTAAACCAAACCTAAACATTGAGTAGAACGTTAATATGTTTAATTTGTCTTGGAATGCCCCTTGCATGGACCCTGGCATAGGATAATTAAATCAAATGGCCAGTCCTTGTGTCATATCTCATTTAAATCCTAGAACATGAATGAACGTCATTCTCTTCCTCTGCTCTGGGAGCCCACAGGTCACTTTCTCCAGACATGATTCCTTTGCCCTAGGATCAGTCCCTACTTCTGGGCCTCTCTCAATGGATTTAATTCACCAAACAAGTGCATTGATACTGAATCAGAGTCTTTTACAAGGACAGAAGGAAGAGGAATCTGCTTGAGAAGCACAGGAATCTGTGCTTAAGTGTCACGTAAGGGTCACTGCACAGAAAACAGATTTGAGGAAGGCTCCAACTGAGCCGGAGACGGAGGCTGGGGCTGTGCTCCCAGGAGGGACTCACGCCACCATACCCCACTTGCGAGTTCATTCTCCCCACATTTACGGGGCCACCACTATGCACCAGGCAACCACCTTAAGCTCTGAGTGCACAAAAAAAAATGGACCCGATAAAGACCTGTGTCAGGGAAAGTCCATACTAGCAATGAGGACAGAACATAACTCACGTGATGAGTGCAAGAGATGAGTGGACCAACTCCCATGAGAGCAGAAGTCAAGGGGGTGGTTGGTTCTGCCTTGGAGAATCCAGAAAGGGTCTCAGGGGAAGACCTGGGAAGGTTCTCACATGGGCTGGATTTTGAATTCCAAGCAGGAGCTCCCAGGTGGTAGATGCACGATCAACATGAAGCTGGGAGAGAAGAGTCTCGACCAGCCCCTGCAAAGAGAGCCAGTATGGTCTATGTGGGGGAGAGTGGGAAGTTTTGTGTGGGTGAGGGAGGTGAGTCTTAGGGAGGAGACTGGAAAGGAAACTTGAAGGCAGATTACAGTCAGCCCCTCTGAGTTGTCATGAGAAGGATGGGATATAATTATGTCTGAATTTAAATACATGTCTTCGGCGATGACCATGTAGATGTCTTGAAACAGGAATGCATGGAAGCAGAGCAGCTAGTTAGGATATTGATATAAAATCTGGGTAGACTATAATAAGCATCTGAACTAATAGGATGATGGTGAGAGTGGAAATGACAGGATGCATTTGGGATATTTTGGAGATAACAGTCAGCTATATTTGCTGGGCAAATAAATGGAAGAGGGAGGTATTGAGTTGGGGCGGGGGGACGTGAAAGGACCAGAGTGAGACATTGAGTTTCCAGGCTGGATCTCTAGACAGAAGGTGATATCATTAATGCTATAAGCATCAGGGGAGAAAGCGCAGGTTTGGGTAGGGAAGATGAGTTCAGGTGGTGGGGCTGCACTGATTTTGAGCTACTTATGTAACATCCAGGTGGAAAAGTCCACTAGGCAGCTAGTTAGCTGGGTCTGGAGTTTTAGAGAGAAGAGAGGATTAATGACTGAGATTTGGAAGTCAGAGATGGTGGTTGAAGCCAGAGAAGCAGATGGGATCATCTAGCTAAGAAGTAATAGGGTAGGAATTTGAACCCAAGCCTTAGTTTACTTCAACAAATGTTTTTTGGGCTAGTGCTTTGCTGAAGATACAAAGGTGAATAAATAGGGGATGGTCTCTGTTCTCAAAAAGCAGGAAGGAACATACGGATCAGCATAAGATGGTGTTCTGGCACCACGTCCAAACTTGTTGCTGAAACTGGATCATGTCTTGGTCATGTGTCTCTGATCTACTGATCAAGCGCGCCTTCAGTGACTGTAATAACAGCTACAAAAGTTCTTGCAAGTAGCGAGGTCGCTGAGAGCAGGTCCACTCTCCAGCCCAAACAGCCCCAACATAGGTTGGACTCATCTGTGAATTTTAACCCTTCAACCTACATTAGTGACCACTGTCTTCATTGAGGGATAAAAGTGCATCAGAGTTTGATGTCAGAGTTGTATGCGCCTGTTAAAGGCCAACAAAGCAGGGCCCCCCATTAAAATCTGTTGCCCTTACAGTAAAATATCAACTTTTATTATCGGGGTGGAAGGATTAAATGAAATTATTCTTTTCTTCTCTGTAGCTATCCAATTTTACTGATTTACTGATTTCTTCCTGCATTTCCAAGTGAATGTGTATTGTTTTTGTACTGAAAAATGATGCTGAGCATAATAAAAACATTTAAAAGATGCTTTTCTCCTGTGTTATCTGGACGTTTCATTTGATGCATTGTCAGTAAAACACCTGTGTTTCTTTATGGATAATTTATGCATTACCAAAAAGCCAGAGAAAGATGTGAAAAATTAGTACTCATTGTATTGTCAGCCATTACTGGTCAATGGAGATATATTTTCATGTCAAATTTCTTTTTCATAATCAGAATACCTACTGTGCAAACATCATCCCTGCTTGTGAATATACCTTCAGTCTTCTTCCAATTGTTGATTTATTTGCAATATTGTGCTCATACTTTAGAATATTCATTTTGTTTTTCTCACTTAACACTATATGTATGTCATGTTTTAAAAATTGCATTGCCCTTTGTGCTGGTTTGAAAGGAAGTATGCCCCCTAAGAAAAGTCATGTTTTAATATAAATCCCATTTCATAAAGGTAGAATAATCTCTACTCAATGCTGTATGTTTGAAACTAATGAGATCATCTCCCTGGTTGATGTGATTTAGTTAAGAATGGTTGTTAAACTGGATTAGGGGATGACATGTCTCCACCCATTTGAGTG